>JBAMDN010001055.1:0-17057 GCA_037074945.1 Tetracladium marchalianum
TCCATGCTTGCTCATTCGTACATCATGCAGAGTCCACGATCCAGCCCAGCAACACCTATACAACACGTAATCCAATGATTTTGCAATATTACCTACCTAGTCTTCCAGTCTCATAATTCTCCTTTCTTTTCCTTTTCTTCCTTGTTCTTTGCTTTATAATCGACCAGCGAGCAAAACAAAGTAGTCTTCTACCCCGCTCGCTCTACCGAAACAAATCCTCCTCCTCTTCCTCCCTGATCTTTTGCTCCTCCTCTCGCGCCTTTTTGCGCTGCATCTGCAACTGCTTGTGCTTCTCGGCATCTCGTTCTGCTTTCTTGCAAGCGGGGTCGTTGATACACTTGATGGCCAGCGGAATGCAGCTTGCTGTCTTGATGTCGCTCTTGTGGGTGAATTGCTCCTGCTTTGTCATCTTAAGCGTGTGTTTGTGGCTGTCGTTGACCTTGTTGATGGGTTGTGGTAAGGAAAGTAACAAAGTATTTGAGAGGGGGAGTGAGTGTGTATTGGTTTTGTGTTTCTCCTCACGGAATTAATGTATATGTGTCTGTATGTGAGCGAATGTCGTGGAGATTTGTCTGTCTCTGTCTCTCTGTGTGTGCATGTATGTATGTGATGAAAAAGGAAGAATGCCCAGCTATGGAGAAGATGAACGTGAAGATATAACCTCTTGGAGTTGTACAAGAACAATTATTCACAAAATCCTGACATGAGAATGCCAAATCAGCTCACAAACAACAAATCCCTTGTTCATGGTGTGGCACGGACGGGTTCTTGATGTTTGTATCAAGGTCGAGGGAGTGATCGTGGGTAATGGTCGTGGATCGTGGAAGTGTGGGGAAGTGTGTGTTGTTTGTTTGTGCGGATAGCGTGCTTGTGAGAACGATTATTCATGGAGCGAAGGAAATAATACGTCAAATTTCTCACTATCAATAAAGACGTTATTCATAATGTGGCACATATGTGGTAATGTTTGTTTCGAGGTTTTGGGTGGGAAAACTGTGGGATGAGCGTAGGGGATAGAAGGTTTGGAAATTCATGTTCTTGAGACTTGTGATTATTGCAGAATGACTACCCCAGAGTTCACAGGTGACAATATTGTTGAAAAGTCTTGTGGTTGATTCCACGGTGTCTGGAAACAGTCGTAGTAGAGTTGTGGGCTGTTCAAAAACAGAGGACGGTTCGTGTGTGTCGGCCCATACATTATTGTGGAATACCTTACACCTAGCACTTTACAGCTAAAAGGAATTCTTTTCAAAATTTTCGCTAGTGTATCATAGTCAGACTTACAGTTGATGGAACCCTCATAAGATAGTTGTGTTTACTTCCGCGATGACGATTGTCCTGCAATAGATAAAGGATGGGTCTTGTGCAGATATTGGTGTGAACATGAATCTAAAGTTTTACACAGTCAAAGAATGTAGTCTATATTAATTACACGTCTTTCGTGGAAAGTCTTGCTGTCTTCAGGCTTGATTATGGAATCATTGTAATCACTTCACGATTAAGAGGTGTCAAAGCTGCCCATGTTCAGCCATGAAATTATCTTTAGAGTAATCTATAATATGAAGGTGGTTTACACGATGTATAAATTATCCAAATTAGTTACATGGTATTTTAGCTAGCGAATTTCTCGGATCTTAGATGCTGCCAGTAGCATGGGTGAGGGCGGGCCTCCACTCATTTGTGGCACGGGTATACGTAGATGACTTCACAATTTTAGGTCGTTTAGAAAAGCGCGACCCCTTTTATTCGCCTCCATGGACAAAGAATTGATAATTATAGGAATTAATGCTACAAATGATGTGTGGGACTGAGACCGCACTGAAGCTCTTGCTTCAAGACTCCATACATAGTCGTCTTCGAGATTCGCTAAAGCCATGACTTTCATGCCACGATGTGCATCCAGGTTAACACCTGAGGCTCATTTAAAGGAATCAAGGACACTTATACTTAAAATATCCTATTTGAGTCGTGTCTTGAGTAAAGGACCGTATTTGCGATCGTGAGAAAGAGCGGTTGACTTCTTATTATATCACGTGACATGTACTCTCTCCACTTTCTACCATTACGAATGATACAAAGAAACTTACGAACGTTATTCATTTACGAAAGTTATTTTTAGAGTGAATGTCACATTCTATAAAGGATAAGGTTGGCCACAAGTAGAGAGTTCTGAACTTTCACAGCAATCCGCTTGCTCTCTCTCGCGACTTGAGGAGACGACAACCATGTCTACATTTTTGTTCGCAAGTAAGCCAAAGAGACACAAATCAAACGAATGCATTTAACGATCTAAAACTTTAGGAGACTACCATTGAATCATGCAGTTCTCCAGAGGGCTAAAGACTAGAAGGTGAAGTAGGCGTCAACATTAACAAACACTGCTCTAGCAGCTATTAGGCTTACAATTCAAGTTCGAATATGCCAAAAGATTCACTTTGATAGATTCGGCGGTAAATATTCACCGAATTCGATCTGACGTCGAACAGAAACAACTGCCTATCTTTCAGTCAAAGCAAGCACCGCCTAATCACCAACAACAGCGAAAGCAAGCACAGCTGAAAACATTACAACCGGAGAAAGCACAACCAACCAACATGTCGTCCCCATTCGAACAACCAGTTTCTCCATCCTCTCCCAAGATCAATCCCGCTGGCAGTCCCTTCCTCTCCCACCCCAGCAGCTTGGAACCAACTTCCCAGGACACCAGCCATGGCAGACCAACTTCCATGACGCAAGCGGGTGATTTCGGAGCCGCCTGCATCAAAATCGAAGAGATCACCAATTTGGCAGAGCAAATCCACCAGAAGTACGGAGGTGGGGAGGTCTCGTTCGCGAGACACCTCCGCCTCCCTGGGGAGATTGAAAAGTTGTGCGAGATGATGAAGAAGGTGGGAGTAGAGGAGTTTGGGGAACTGGATGTGGTTGCCGAGCGAAAGCTCGTTCTGTACGACAAGTGGTTGAACGTAAGTTCCTTGTACCTGGACTCAGCACCGAAAATCGCAGTTGCTAATGCCTTCTGATTATGGCAAAACAGGCTGTCAGAGTCCTCACCTTCCTCACCTACCCCATCAAGTCCCTCCCAATAGCCCATCCAAATCGCTCCAAGTTGATCAAGGAAAGAATGACCCGGGTGTTACAAGAGTGGAAGGAGGAGAGCGAGAAGGTACGAGCGGCGGTGGAGGCATCTGTTGGAGAGGAGATGAAGGTATGCGGAAAGAAGATTGGAAAGGGTTCACACCTTGTGACCGCAGTTTCGAGATTGGTTGTTGAGTGGGAGGAGCTATGAGCGCAAGAGGAATTTATTGAAAATGAAAACGGCTAAATTTTGAGCCTGCTTGTATTATGCGGAAGAAATGCCTTGAGAGTGAGTAACTGCAACATGGTGAGCTTTTGCCGTAATATCGTCAGATTGGGGAGATCTTGAGGACTCATGGCCGGTACGCGCTGCTTGAGATGAGATTCCATGCTTCAGATTATCAAGCTGGTTATATGAACATGAGCTGCGAGAGAGTGATGAATGGCATATGTAAGCCTACTAAGGTCTTGATAACGATAGAAATTTGCAACAGCGTAGACTTTTGATTTGAATGCCTCGGTACACCGTATGCCAGGGACAGGAATAGAGCTTAGCAGGGACAGATGTTGGTTAAGTGCTTGCTGGTCTCAAACTTAAGATTTCCAAAGCAAGTCAGGTGGATACTTCGTATTTTTTAGAGTGGCCGAGGAATTGTCAAAAAGCATCCCACAACAGTAAATTGTGAGATGAAGAATGTCAGGAAGAAGGAAGAGGTATTGTTGACATTCAAGCGATGTTAACTGAAGCCACGCCAAGCCACGCTAAGATTGTGGGAGCGATAAGAAATTATTTTTCGTCCTCGTCCTTCCAGCCTGCCATATTGCCCTTCCGAGACTCCAAAACTCTCACAAACAAATATGGACGCCCACGCCCTCCTCACCTCCCAAGGCTGGCGCGGAACAGGTCACTCTCTTCATCCAACCTCCGACGCGAATGGTCTCTCTAAACCTCTTCTCGTGTCCCGTAAAGACAATGTCCTCGGTCTTGGCAAGAAACAGCATCGCACGAGTGATATGTGGTGGATGAATGCTTTTGATAGCTCTCTGAAGGGACTCGATACTTCAGTACAGGGAGTTGTTGTGCAAACAGCGACCAGCGGAGGGCTGGATATGGTCGCGAGGGGAGGTGGGAAATACGTTGGGAAGTCAGGCCTCTACGCCAGCTTTGTGAGAGGAGAGGTGTTAGGTGGGACATTGACACAGGAGAAAAGGGAGATCGAAAAGGTGGAAGCACAGAAGCTGGAGGAAAGTGCTGGGAAGAAGAGGAAGAGGGGCGAGGAGAAGTCGGAGAAGGACAAGAGAAGGGCGAAAAAGGATGCTGCGAAGAAGGCCGTCGAGGATTTTTCTGTGAAGGAACCAAAAGTTGAGAGCACCACCGGATCATCTGATGATATGCTAGAAACGAAAGAAGAGAGAAGGTCCAGAAAAGCGGCCAAACGAGCGGCCAAAGAGCAAGCAACAATTATCGAAGTACCCGAGAAGGCATCAGACAGTGGTAGCGAAACGAAAGAGGAACGCAGAGAACGAAGACGCCTGAAAAGACTCGCAAAAGAAGACTCAGAGAAGGAGCTAGACATTGAGGAAGACGAGACCACGAAGCCCGAGACGAAAGAAGGGCGCAAAGAACGTAGACGACTGAAGAAAATCGCACGTGGAGTAGAGGAGGCCGATTCGGAAGTTCCAAATGAGAAATCAACAAAGAAGAAGCGGAAGAAAGATTAGAGCACATATACCCATAATTATACAGCAGCATGGTGTCTGGAGTCTTCGGAATTGATAGACAGAATTTATACGTTGATTTAATGTATGAATTGATGCTGTTATCAAAGTTCTTTCGGAATCTTGCCTGGCTTATTTGAGAGTAGCCATGGTCTTCTCTCCCAGAACTCATCTTTGATCATATCTACGTGCTGTATTGTGATTCGTGCCTTGGCCCTCCTCTTCTTGTCCTTTTCTTCCTGAGTTTTGGAAAGCGTCTGTTCCTCAACTGTTTTGGCGGAGTCTTCGTTTGCGACTTGTGTCACAGTGCCTGGTTCCACCAATTCGTACTAATATGAATTAGAATTTACTTCGGGCAGAGAAGATGTGATAACAAGAAAAATCTTACATCCCGAAGAACTATGCTGCCTTTCTTGTAAATGTCCGGCTCATTGTTATAATTGATTTTGAATCTAGAGAAAAGAATTTCGTTCTTATCTGAAGATAGTGTGCCCTAATCAAATAAGGATACGGTTCTAAGCTGAAGGTTTGAAGTTCTCACCGCAAGTTCTTTCTCGGCAGTCTTTGCGTCCATACCAGCCTGCTGTATCAGCGTCCAGAAAGTGGTGTTGTACAGATTATTGATATGACCTGTCTCACTTTCAGTTCAATACCTCATATCCAGACCGGTGATATTTACAGTCGACCTGTCTCCAACTCATGTAATCTCTCAGGTTCTGCACCGTAGGATACATCACCGCTCTTCCATCGAAACTTGGCAAAGGAGCTGTGAGCGGCTTCTCAGGGAAATAAGTGTTCCAGAGGTGAACATAGTAAGCTGTGAAAGTTGAGGCAATAGTTGTGACAATCTTGCTGTACGGAAATCAGCATTCTACGCAGAGAATTGGATGAAGAGTCATACCTCGATCGTCTTTCAAATAGACTGCATGATTTGTGGAATACGAAACTAGATGGCGATATCAGTAACGACCTTTCATTTTGAGTCGTCTGAGATATAAAGATGTATCTACCTGTACTCATCACTAATACCATAGGCGATGACAATATCAGGGTGCTCACTTATGACAGCTTTGGCAGCGGCGTTCATGAGATCTATTGCTCTCCGATCATTGGGCTTCTCAAACTCATATTTAGCCGAGAACCTAATAAGACAATATCAGTTTTGAGGGTAAGAGGCAATTTGCGTGGGAAGGGGTATGTACTTGTGGAAACCTCTGCCATCGATTCTGACCACAATCCAGGTATTTGGGAGAAGTGTGTCTGGGTGCTCGAAAGCCTTCACGTATTCGTATCTATCTAGAGTCAGTATACATGTGAAATCTTATCTCGGAATGGATTTACTTGGAGTTTGCCATGTTTGTGAAAACCAGATGTTTGGTTTGGAAATAAAGTGGAAGCTTCGGTGAGAAATTCAGAATACAGAACTCAGACTCTTGGCGAAATCGGTAAAACTCATCATGCATATTCTACCTCACTAGGAAAAGTGACCTTCTACCAAGTTCAAAACATCGCGGGAAATTCGATATTGTATAAAGAAATATTCACATGGCCGAGGGCTCATAGTTAGCAGCGCTGTAATTCCATAGATAACGTGGTACGTCTGTACTGTCACTTTGTCGCACTAGAGCCCCCCTGATTACATTCAATGTTCGGTATACTCGAGCATTGAGCTAGCTTCATTATCTTATACTGTGGTAAGAACGCTCGCGTTCTTATACCAAGTCAAAAACGGATTCTCCCCACTTCTTGTCTCCGTTTCTTCCAGATATGCCCATCGTCTCAAAAACTCCTCATGTGACAACACTCTCGTTAACTTGCCCGTAATAGCCCTGTACATGAGTTCCATAACGTGGAAATCTGTTGGAAATAGAATATCAAAATATCCTTGGTGTACCTGTCATCGTCAGTTTTGGGATTGACACAGAAGAAGGGGAAAACATACATAGGGCGTAGACACAGGCACCGTCCTTCGTTGGTACCTCGTTTGCACTACAGGCGCATTCACTCCCTTGACGGTATCCGGCAGATCATTGAAATCACTCGTCACCAGTCTATGGGCTGGGAAGTACTTCCCCAAGATGTCAAAAAACTGCATCAACCTCGTGGGAATGTATTCTGGATCACTCAAGTTCGGCGCAAATGGCATACTGTTCCTCAACTTCCTCATCAATCGATTCTGATACAATGGATGGGGATATCTTCCTCCAGTAGCCGCATGTCGAACTCTTAAGAATCGCGAAGCAATAGGATCGATATCCGGCGAGTAGAACTCGTAAAAATCTCCTTTAGGATCAATCAACACAGTCCCTTGCATCGGCTCTTCCGTCACCGGATCATAACGAATCGCATCGTGAGCGAAATTGTCGAACACTTCCATAGCAAGGAAGAAGCATGGAGCCGGTACCATTTGATCCCACTCAAATATCGATTTATTGATAATCTCCACCTTGTTTAAATGGCCCCTCGAGTCGGCCGTTCGTAGTAACTGATTTGCTTGAAGCTTCGCCAAACTTGAGGAAATCTCGATGATCTTGAACTTCGTCCTATCGTACACCGATGGTTCCGTGTCTCGAATATAGTCCAAGATATTCAGCATCAGGGTTCCGTTTCCTGCTCCCATTTCGTAGATCGTGAGGTCGTGGTATGGGTATTGTGAGAGCTTATAATTTGCGACAAGATACCGCGCTATCGTCTCGCCATAATATGGTCTGAACAGTTCTGTGGGAGTATGCCAAAGCTGCCGCGTCTCGTTGGGCTCTAGTTTATCCAGTTTGTCTTCAAATTCTGTGTACCGTTGTCCCAAAAGACGGTGGAATTCGGGCTCATCTTGGATATTGTTAAAGTCGAAAGGTTCTCCAGGCGTGAAGATAACTACTTGTTTCGAAAAGTAACCATAGGAGGGATTGTATAGAGAGTCTGCGCATTTGTTAATATAGCATCAGCAGTGGTCCAGACCCAACACACCTTCAATAAAGTCTCGTGTGAGCATCTTCACTCTCCTGGGCCTCTCTTTCCTCCCCCTCAATTGACCTGCCGTGAGCATGGGATAGGTCTTGAACTCTTCGCTCATATCAAATGGCAAGATATCGGTTCTCTGCTGCCAGTTCTTCTCTGTCCTTCTCTTGACCTCTCGACCCCCCGACGCACATCTGATCTGTGACCGCCGCCCATTCGGTATCCGGAGAGGCAGCGCAGAATGCGAACGCGTATATTGACATCTCTGATGCGAAAATAGTTGCTTGAGCAGCCGTGATATAATCGGTGAGTCCATGGGAGATTGGTCTGGAGTTGAAGATGCACATGTGTTTCGTGATTGAGCATAGAGCTTTGGCTGAAATGTCAACTCAGAAAAGGTCCAAGCTCCAATTTTGTTCGAGAGCTTCCAACTTTCACACTCCTACAGCACCTCTATAAATATGACCAGAGGGATGCGAAATTAATGACAAAATGTCCGTGAGCAATCACCCCAAAGTCTATGGTACGGCTGCAATTGCCCTGGCTTTCGCAGCGGGTGTTATTCTCACCCTCGGCTTCAAGGACCTCTACCCAGATCTCGAGCGCCGATACCAGAGACAACGTCAACGACCCAAGTCAGTCACCACAACTTCTCGCAGAGGAAGCGTGTATTTACCACCAGTCAAACTCGAGGATCACACTCGTCAATCTGTCGGCGGACCCCCAAAACCAGAGATCCCTGAGGGAATTGAAGGATGTATTGGGAACACCCCTCTATTCAAGATCAAGAGTCTATCAGAGGCTACAGGATGCGAAATTTATGCCAAAGCCGAATTCTTGAACGGAGCCGGAGGTAGTCCAAAGGATAGGGTCGCTTTGAGCATGATCGAGCTGGCCGAAGAAGAGGGACTTTTGACACCAGGTCAAGGAGACACCATCTACGAAGGGACAGTTGGATCCACGGGTATTTCGCTGGCAACTCTAGCACGAGCAAAGGGATATAAAGCCTACATATGTATGCCCAATGATCAAAGTACAGAGAAGTCTGATCTTTTACATCATTTGGGAGCAACTGTGGAAAGAGTTACTCCAGCACCCATTACATCGGTAGACCACTTCGTAAATCTAGCGAGGAGAAGGGCTAAAGAACAAACCGACTCCAGAGCAGATGATACCAGGGGCTTTTTTGCGGACCAATTTGAAAACCTGGCAAACTATCGGGCACATCTTCAAACTACCGGACCGGAGATCTGGCAACAGACTGGTGGGCAATTAGATGCTTTTGTAGCTGGTGCTGGCACTGGCGGTACAATATCAGGTATTGCCTGTTTTTTGAAGCAGGAAATGGGCATGAATGAGGGTCTAAAGGTTGTACTTGCTGATCCTGAGGGAAGTGGTCTATTCAACAAAGTCAAGCATGGTGTTATGTTTTCAAGCACAGAGAAAGAAGGGACGAGGAGAAGACAGCAAGTTGATACCATCGTCGAGGGGGTTGGGATCAATCGCATCACGGAGAATTTTGAGGCAGGGCGGGAATTAATTGATGATGCTGTCAAAGTCACCGACCTCCAAGCTCTGAAGATGGCAAGATGGCTAGTTGAGAAAGACGGTATTTTTGCTGGAAGCAGTAGTGCTGTTAACTGTGTGGCTGCAGTTGTCACGGCGCTCTCATTACCAGTAGGAAGTCGAGTTGTTACGATATTGTGTGATAGTGGAACTAGACATTTGAGTAAATTCTGGAAGAAAGTGGGAGAAATGGGACTGGAGGAGACAGAGCAGACAGATATCTTACAAATACTAGACATTAAAAATGGTAAATAAGAAAACCCGCTCACATCAATTCAAAACCACATAACTAGAGTGGTGCTTTATGTGTGTCGTTTGTCTTCCTGAGACCATTGAATGCTTCTAGGCTAGGTAAGGTAGGTAGGCTACGCAGAACGCGGTAGTCATCAGATCTCTATGATCAATGCCCGAACGACATGTCAATGCTAAGAAGCATTGGAAAGTCGCAGGGAACGTAATGCCACCTATCATATCATCACTTCAAAACCAAGTCTCGCAATGCCAGAATTGAACCCCAACCCCCAAACCATCCATAAAAGGTGCAATAGAATCGAATGTTTTGTGAATGAGTTACAATGTTCAAGAGAACTAGACCTATTAGTGATGGGATGTGCATGGAAATGAAATTACATACCTTCCAGCGATTACCACAGACCGTGCACTCGCAAAATGTAGTCATCGGTTCATCTGCAGAGCGAGTCTGAGCTTGACTATAGCTGACCTTCTTCTGTCCGCATCGTCCACATCTAAGCGCATCACTGATACTCTTCTCGGCCATGGGTACTTGGGCTTTCTTCATGTTCTCCTTGTGCAGCTTCTCGTCTTCTTCCCGGCGTTGCGACGACTTCAACTCCTCAGGTGACATAGAAACAAATCGCTCAGGCGTAATGTCGCCAGACATAACTCGTGGACCCAGCTCGCGATTTGAAGCTGCCTTGAGATTTTGGAACAGGGATCTAAGTTTCGATCTGTATTCTGCGTTATCACCCTTGAAGTGGTCGAAAGCTGCCTTCTCAACCTCGATCGCTTTGATTATCACGCGTGTAGAGGATTCCTCGGACATGAATGCCAGGCCGTTGTAGAGAAGTCCCACACAAGCATCGCGAGTTGGAGTGCCAGTTCGCTTGGTATCAACACCTTCAAGCTCCCATTTTCTCTTCGACTTGTCGCCCGTAAAGCCCTTCTCATCTGCGCCAGGTGCGGAGGGTGCGGTAGCTTGTGTTGGTGACGATGCTGCTACCTTGGGTTTCTTCTGGGCGGCAGCTGCTTGTTGTGTTTGCACACTCTTCTTCCACTTGGCGACAATTTCGGAGCCGAGTCTGGCGATGTTCTTGTTTGGGTTTGCCTTTAGCTTGGAAACGATCATACCGGCTTTTGTTGCCTATAAGTCTTAATTAGTCTTTATCAAGCAAGGATAACAGAGCATTTGCAAGGTTGCGACTGCAATGCGAGAGGACATAACATACTCGAAGCAGATCTTCAGTTGGCGAGACCTCCTTCTTCAGACTCTCCAAGAGTGAAATGACACTGTCCGCAGAATCTTTATCACCCACTGCCTTCTGCAGCGCCTTCAATCGGGTTTCAAGCTCTCGTTGGTCCATGTCGAATGTTTTTGATCGTCGATAGATGAACAGCAGAGGGGTTTGTCTTTGTCGCGGTAGACAGTCGATGATAAAGGGCACTCAAGCTTGCAGGTCGAAGAGATGCAGAAGGGAACTCAACTAGAACAGATGCGGATAGCTTGCTCAAGCTATCAATCTCAGCCAGTTGTAAAATGGGGATGTGAAGGCGGAATGTTGACGAGGTTGCGGTCGCAAGGCTGTCAAGAAGCTGGCAGGAGCAGGAGTTAATTTAGCCCATTTCTGCCGAAGTACTCTATCCTGCCACCGTATACCGCCTTCCTTTGATACACCTACACCCATTTGTAGACTGACTGTTTTTCACATTTATGAGATTACCTTTCTAGAATTCTTGGCTGATCTGTTTCTACTCTGTAAATTTCCAGGGCATTCTATTGAATCCATACAACATTGCACAATCGGTAATGACTGGTTCTAGCGTATTTTTCTATGACTACCCGGTATCAAAAGACCCCTAAAGATTCTATAAAGGGACATACTACTTGACCCATAATCCTCCTCATTCCTCACTCGAGCATTTCATGGAGCATGATGACAATCAGTTCTATCTGTCAACAAAGATTGCAACATCCCAGCCTTCATCGTGGAAACATGATGGTCGATTCAACTGTGGGCTTCACTACGGCAAGTCACATTGCTCTTGAGAAGGTAAACAACAACATTTGGTGCACACTTCATATTAACTCGCGTATGTTATACTCGCCATGGAACAAGAAGTACCCTCTCCGTCCTCCAAAGTTAAAAAACATTCTCCTGACTTTCCATACAAGACTTTTAGTTTGACCCAATTTCCCAAGAGTAATCATGATTGCTCGTGGCTATGGCCGTTACCATTCTCATGATGATGAAGAGTCGTTCCTGCACTTCGAGTCGAGAATGTTCGGCGTGTTGTTGACTTACCCTCGCCATGACCTATGGAAGCATGGAACTGTAAAGCAGAACTCTCCTCGAAGCGCTCCAATTCACGGCACTTCTCCTCATACTTCACGATGTGCTCGTCACGATCCCTGTCGGCAGTTTTGCGGGCAGCTATGGCACGCTCCTTTTGTGATCTTGCCTCACGGAGTAGCGAGCGCAGATTCTCAATCTCGATTTCGAGCTCGGTGCTACCGCCTTCGAAAGTCGTTATCTCTTCAGTTACCTCCTCGAGCTCAGTACGAGTCTTTTCAAGTTCGCCTCGAATGCGATCGCGAGAGTCGGTGATGGAACGAATCTCAGCCTGGAAGATAACTATTTTCTCCTTCAATTCCGAAATCTCGATGTGCAATCCGCTGTGCTTGTGACGAGCATCATCTCTCTCCACAGTGATGGACTTGATTCGGTCTGTCAGGTTGGAGATCTCCGAGCGAAGCTCCAATATCGTGGAATCGTGTCTGCGGAGATTCTCCTCGAGGATGATGGTTCGGCGATGGCTGTCATGGGCTTTACGTTCAGCCGAATTGAGATTATCTTTAAGCTCATCGCGCTCGGTGATGACCAGACGGTGCTGCTCGCGGGTTTGCTCGACGAGACTTGTGGCTTCACTACGCTCAAGTTCCACGATACGTAGATTGTCCTTAACGGAGAGAAGTTCTCGTTTAAGATGCTCGTACTTCAATGAAAGTTCAGAGTGACGATCCTCGGATTCATTGTAGCTCGTCAGGATAGTCTGCTTTTCGCGGCGGATGTGTTCAACAGTTGAATTAAGCTCGTCACGCTCGAGTTCAACAGATCTGACAGTCTCTTTGAGCTTGGGGAGTTCTCGGTGAAGCCTGTCTGACTTCTCGGTAGCCTCAATCAATTCCCTGGTTGACTCTTCGATCTTGGTCTTTGACTTCCTAACCTCTTCTTTAAGACGATCAACCTCGAGAAGCTGCTCGGAACGCTCTAAATCAGACATCTTGAGGCGGTCTGTGAGAGACAGCACTTCCCTGTGAGAAACTTCATACTTGGTGGTAATGTCGGTGACTCGAGTAGTAATCTCAGAACGCTCGCGGCTAACTTTGGAAAGTTCCCTTTGGATTCTCTCCACTTCGTCTCTTACGTTATGGCGCTCAGTTTCAGCAGTAGCAAGAGCAAGAGACAAAGTCTCATGCTCAGATCTAAGACGCTCCAAATCTATTCGAACAATTAGCTCATCTTGTTCAGAAGATTGCAGGCCAGATATCGACCACAAGCATGAATAATCGATGATCCAACAAATTGAAGCTACATCCGCAGAATAACATATGTTCGAAAAAGAAAAAGAAACTGTCGGAGATTACATACCTGTATGCTGTCGGCTAATTGTTTCCCGGCTGTCGACTAACTCCCGTCGAACATGTCCAAGTTCGTGATCACGGTCTGCGACCTTCTTCTTCTCGGCTGAGATTCCAGCAATGGCAACAGACACATCAAGAATGAGCTTCTCGATTCTCTTCTTGCCATCGACGTGTTCATCATTGTAGCGAGTGCGCTCCGTTTCGCGACGCTCCAACTCAGAAGTGATCTCAGTTAGTGAGGCTAGCAACTCTTGTCTCTCTTCTGCCCATGACTCCCGCTCAGCGATGAGCTTGGCCCATACTTCCTTCAATGAAGAGGCCTCTCGAGACGCACTCGCCATGAGGTCCATCAAGGCGAAGAATTTGCCTCTATTTTTGGGTTAGCGCATATTGTCACTTCGCAAATATTGCAGAGCCAGAGGGGAATGAGACGTACTGTGCAGATGTAGTAAGCTCGGTCGACATCTTGCTGCGATGGGAAGCAAGGAATGAACTTGAACGGCGGACCGATGATGACCGACTGAACTGACGACTAAGCGCAGACGTTCGTCCTCCAGCTACCGAGCGTACATCCGAGAGATCATGGTGTTTCTTGATAGGCCGAGGGGAGCCAGCTTCGGACAAAAAATCACGAGCTTCAAGCTTCATGAGAGCGAGTCTCTCTGCTGTCAACTCCGGGCTGGTAGTCTCCATTGTGTCGATTAGGTATTGGTACGTGATGTTCTCGAAAATGTAGTAAAGGATAAACAGATAGATATTGATGAAGTGTTCGTAGGACGGAGTGCGTTTAATTTATGGAAGAGTCTCAAGGCTTCCCCTCATCGACACCATTCCACAAAAATAAATAGGCAACAGTATAGTATCAGAGTTCCACTGTCCCAGCTATCAATTTCTAACACTTCTCAGCTTGTGAAAATGAGAATCCCTCCAAAAAGGCATAGAACAGAGATCTACAAGATATGCTGCTTATTAAAGGATCTAAACTTACTAAACGAAGCCAAGATCTTATTGTGTTGAACACTGTTAGAGTTTCGCGGGCGGGATCCTTCCGAATGATCGACAGCTTCGGTTAAGGTTAGTGTCTTCTGCATTGGGTTCGTCCCAAAGTGACGAAGACAGCCCACTAAACGCTGACAATGAGAGCCTCTGCGTGGGAATTGTCTATTGACTGGGACTAGTGAGGAGACGCCGGATAATTCACAGCCTCTTCTTCAAACCAAGGCTCAGAATTGAAGGTGAAATTGGGTAATAACGTACGTCTAAAGAATGGATAGGAAGCGAAATGCTTCTCCGCACCCAGCGCTTAACACTGATTGAATTTGTTAGGAAACCCTCCATGAGATAAAACGATTTCAAGATGTTTTTGTCTCAAAAAGACAATAGCCATCCTTACTTTGCCATGATCCGCAATGATGGCATACCCTAATTTCTATAGGTGAAAGATAGCCAAGGGTTCGGGAAGTGTGGACAGAGTCTACAAATCTCACCAGCTCACCAGCTTACGAGGTCACTAAGTCGTACAGCAATACTGAAGAAGTCGACGTGCATCTGCCAAGTGACTTTGAAAGCATAAAAGGAACCAATCATATTCTCGCGCCGTTCTCTTGGGATCAAGTCACATATCACATTTCCTCATACCTAGCGTGAGTTTTGGGACGCCGTGCTTGGCATCACTCGCTTGCCCTACTTACATCTTCCAAATGCATTATACAACATAATTCAGTGCCCTGTGTTGGCCTGTGATTGTATACTTGGTGCCGAATGAGAGAATTCGCGTAGATAAGAGAATCTGTATGAACTGGAAACAATTAAAAAGAAAAATGGGCTGCTGTATCAGACTTGCACCAGCTGGTCCCGAATGAGAAGAGGGGTATTTAGTCCAAGAACTACATAGATATCTGTACAAATATTTTCGCGCTTGAGCTTTCACCATTCGGGTTGTAAACGAGCAGTTGATTCGGCGAGATCGAATGATTTTAGTGGTTGAAGAGCACAACTTCACAGTTTAGAACTCTCAAAAAGTATGGTACTTGAGATGCCGCGACGTTTCTCTTCCTTCTAGCAGCTCGAAACCGCGGGATATCCGGACAATGACGTCATGTCCTCTTCGATACTATTGAGTAGGTTCATGATCGTCTTTTTATTGACCGAATGAAGATATTCTTCCCAGGCTGAGACCTTACGCAAACAGATGGCTAAGTAGGTGCAGCTCTCCCAATGCAATAATGGCATCACAAAAAATCCCGAATGCCCACAAAAGCCACCTGCACTCTCAAAGTATCTGGATACATTCAATAATTCCCTTAAGACAATATGGTTTTGGAGCATCAGCACTTCCCGGTATTGCATAAGTACACCACATCATTTGCATTGATGTAATGACTGGCCTGCAGATCTCACTGCTGTATTGTCATGATTTTGCAAAAATTTCTGGGTTCAAAACATTTGCATAAACCGGGCAGGTCGAGGACGAATTTGCATTTTCGATGGAGCAGATTGGGCAAGTGCTTCTTGGTGCTATTGATGGAGAGCTACTTGCCGAAGAATTGGGTTCAGGACTTGCTTTGCGGACTCCGTGGTGGTTGAGTTTGCACTGTGCAAAGTTCAAATAACTCTCGACGAGGTAACAATAAGACATGGTTTTCCCTACATCATTGGATCAAAGGTTGGCATTTCGAAAGGACATGGCGAATATCAGCACATCGCGTTTGACTTTTGAGGCGTCAGTAGGCATTCATCCATGGTAGGCGCAAGGAGTAACTGTACCTGTGTCAAAATTTTGCGATTGCGGACCCAGAGGACTTTCCTGGTCTGTTATATTTGTTGCAGCTGGTACCACCAACCAACGCTGAGTGTCATCCAAAGCATTCTGGACCCCATCCATTATACGTTTCCGCTCTCTCACGGACGAATCTTCCGCGACAGCGCTTGCTTCGGGTTTCTCCAATATCCCCATGTCATACAATCGGCTCACAGCTCTTAGTCCTTGGATCTTCTTCAACGGTTCAAGATATCCTTTGAAGATGTCAACCAAGGAATTCAGACGCTCCGACCAAAATAATTCCTGAGCTTCGAATTCAATGTGTAACGTTTCCAAGGCACTGGGTTTCTCATGCATGAAACAGTGTCTATAGACGTGAGAGATTTGCTGCCTCAGCTCATCATTGAGCAAGCCTTTAATTCGGATCGTCAATTTCAGGTGTCGGACAAGGTAATAGAGAGGTGGAAGATTATCATCATCGAAAAAGTAGCCCGAACCAAGAAAATCGAATGTCATCCCACCGCGTTTTACCAGAGTCAATTCAAATCGCCCAGAGCCGTAGAATAAGTCGAGGACTTCGTTATGGACTTGTTTACTGACTCCCAGAATTCCGGGAGTACAGATTTGCTTGTCATCTCGGATTTCGGTGGGTATGTCGGGGCTGGAAAATCGCGAAGGTACAGGATATGATGGAATAGTTATATTTGGCACAAGGTATTGATAGCAAAGAAATCGCAATTCGAACGGAAGTCGAAAGAATGGAAACACCTTGAGCCCTGTGCTTTCATTTTCGGCAGGATGGTCGCCACAAACATCTCCTGGAGATATCTCGTCATCTTGGATGGTAAGAAGGGAATTGTTAAGGCTTTTTTCTGTAGAAATCATCATAAATGAATAAGTATATCAAATCGAAGTTAGCTTGGAGTTTTCTTTGAAGAAATTATACTAAGAGGCAAATCTCAAAAAGAGGCCACAGGCAACGGGGTCTTGGCTGGGCTAGTTGCAAGCCTGCCTGAGGTGATGACTAATAAATGACAATAATTCGCGAGATGCTTTCAACGACACCTCAAGTTTACAACCCCTCCACCCCAAGTCCACAAC
>JBAMDN010001056.1:0-13467 GCA_037074945.1 Tetracladium marchalianum
CGCGTCTTAGTTCCCCAAAGTCAGACTTCCAAGCTGCCAATCTGTGCGAATACAGAATCACCTGCCACAGATGATGAGGTTAGCGTGGAAATTGTGGAAGCATTTGTTACTTCAGAGTATGTTACATCTTACAGTCTATTATCTCCTTCACTCACACTCAGTCCAGGAATTTAACACTCTTTAATACCTCAAAATCCATCGGAATATCGATTCCCTACCCCGCGATCTCTCTTCATGCGATTCAAAGACTACAAGACCCCGCGGCTACTTCCAACGAATTACAGGGCCTGTACATGCAATTGGAGCTGTCAGATCCAGATGAAGTAAACGAGGATGAAGGCATAGAGGCACTGGAAATCACTCTGATTCCTCCGCCTTCCGAGGGCACACCAACCAGCATTCAAACACTTTTTGAAGCTGTATCGAATTGTTCAAACTTACATCCTGACCCCACATATGATGATGACGAGGAGATGGGTGAGGATGGAGGTGATAGTAGGATCATATTTGAGGGGAGCGTAGGTTACGAGGGCATCAGCAGACTGCCTGGTGTCCAACAAGGTGCCACAGATGGTGGATTACCACCGCCATTTCCCGGAAGCGGTGGTTGGATAACCGCCGAGAACGTATCAGAATATTTTGATGCAGATGGGAATTGGATTGGTGGTGGTGAGGTAGAGGTATTAGGTGAAGGAGCAGGGAGGATCAGAACGAGAGATGAAGCAGAAGGGGAGGTTAATGGGCATGGGGAGGAATCTGACGATCACAAAAGATCGAAAAAGGGTTGAAATAGAGCTCTATAGTCTCTGTGGGAGATTCTGTAGTTTACGAGCCACTTCTTGAAGCATAAAAAGGAATACCTTCATCGAGGCATTCGAATTTCACTACCACAACAAACACCACCAAGATTCGCACATGTCAGGAATATCAAGTTGCAGAATTCCCGTCATTGTGTCGTTGTCATTTTGTTTCGAGTTCAGCTTTCCCACCCAATCCCTGATTTCTGCCCCGCTCCTGACGAAACCCCTCCAACGGCTTCCCCTCGTGAGAATTAATTGGTTGGCCGTCGGTTTCATTGTGCTTCCTCTTGTTAGCATAACCGCCAAGTATCACAGGATTGAAACTGAGCTGTTGAACTCTCCTCATCCTCTCTTCTTTCACCTTTATTCACTTCAAACACACAAATCGTCCCCGCCGATCAGTGTTCACCAATATCCCGCATCCCCTCGTTTTAGATCCCAACTCGTATCTGACCCATCGACACACCTCCTGCCACAACCTTCATCATGTCATTCTTTGACAATGCAAAATCCCTGTTTGAAGACTTTTCTTCTAAACTAGGTCTGGATGACAACAGACAGGATGAACAGCATGAACAAATTCACGAAGACCGCCCATCAGCACAACATGGCCAAGCAACATTCAACAATCGATACCAAAGCTTCGCACCACCCCGCCAAGGGAACGACGCCAAATGGTATGTTGATGGATGCAGCTACATGTGGGCTGTCTCCATGGCCATTGAAGAAGCGAGGGAAAGTATTTGGATTTTAGATTGGTGGTTGAGTCCTGGTAGGCCTTTGCTCTGTGATAATCCAAGTTTATCGAAATTGATGCGTGGGTTTCTAGAAATCTATTTGAGACGACCACCAAGCAAGAATGAATCGTATCGTCTGGATCGAATGCTTTTAGCTGCCGCTGAAAGGGGAGTTCGGGTAAACATCATCGTTTACAAAGAAGTCTCCCAGATTTTGACGCGTAAGTTGTATTCGAAATCACCCCGTTGTCCATAGAATCTATACTTATGTCCAATAGTTAACTCTGAACACACCAAAAAGACACTCGAGGTTCATCCAAACATCAAGGTTTTCCGCCATCCTGATCACATTCCTCACGAACAAGCCATCGCCTCAGAGTTTAAAGCAGCCGGTGGATCGTTTTCTCTTCATCCAATCGATCTTATCAAATTGCCTGCTGAGGGCCTGTCTGCTATTTATGGCGCGGGTGAGGACACCATTCTGTATTGGGCACATCACGAAAAGCTTTGTTTAATTGACGGAAGAATCGCTTTCATGGGTGGTCTTGATCTTTGCTTTGGACGTTGGGATACTAACTCTCATCCAATTGCTGATGCTCATCCTGCGGATTTGGAGCAAATTTTGTTTCCGGGTATGTTGTGATTCAACTCCTCCTCGACGGTGCTAAAATCGAACAGGCCAGGATTTCAACAATGCTCGCATATTCGACTTTGCCGACGTGCAAAATCCTGAAAACAACAAATTAGACCGATCGAAAAGCTCAAGAATGGGTTGGTCAGACATCGCCCTGTGTCTTGATGGGCCAGTTGTTCAAGATCTCAGATCCATGTTTGTGGAGAGATGGAATTTCATTTTCAAGGAGAAATACGATGAGCAGCAGGGAGACAAGTATTCAGCTCTCAATCTCCCTTATCTGGAATCTGGCCAAGGCCCTATGGATATTCAACTCGTCCGAAGTGCCGCAAAATGGAGTAATGGTACTCGAACTGAAAAATCCATCCAAAATGCTTATATCGATACGATTCGGAACAGTCAACATTTTATCTACATCGAGAATCAATTCTTCATCACCGCCACAGATGCTCACTCTGGTCCAGTCAGGAACAAGATTGGTGAGGCTATTGTTGAACGTGTGGTTCGCGCTTTTCAGGAAGGTAAGACAAGCTTTGAGGTTTTCACAATTTTGGTTCCAACTGATGGAATCCTTCAGGTCAAAAGTACAAAGTGATCGTCGTCATGCCAGCTGTTCCAGCTTTCGCCGGAGATCTCCATGCGGAGGATTCCCTCGGAACTCGTGCAATCATGGAGTATCAGTATCACAGTATCTGTCGCGGAGGCCACAGTATCATGGAAGCAATTCACCAAGCCGGCGTAGATGATGCTCGTCAATACATCCGGTTCTACAACCTTCGAAATTATGATCGCATCAACGCCGGCGCCGCAATGGATCAAGCTCAGTATGAGAGTGGAGTGAGTTATGAAAACGCAAGACGAGAGCATGACGATATTGTCGGCGCTGGGTACGATGGACGTGGAGAGCGAACTGGCGCTTACTACGGACGCGGGAACCCACAATACGAGAACTATCAATACTCAGCTGAGCGAGTTGATGATCGAAGCAGCCAGTTGGATACGGTGAGTGAATGCTACATGGACAATGGACCGTCACTCCTGGACGTCCCTTGGTCTGGAAGCAGCGAAGCCGAAATGGATGCTTTTGTTAGCGAAGGTAAGCTTTGCATATCCATTGAAGTCTAATACTGACCCTTCAGAACTCTACATCCACTCGAAACTACTCATTGCGGACGACCAAATTTTGATTTGCGGGAGCGCAAATCTGAATGACAGATCACAGCTGGGTGACCATGATTCCGAGATTGCGGTGATCATTCAAGACCAGAATCAGGTCGATTCTTTCATGAACGGAGAACCATACCGCGCATCCGTCTACGCAAGTTCTCTTCGTCGTCAAATCTTCCGCAAGCATCTTGGTCTTCTACCAGGACAAGATCCCACTCGACCAGATGCAAATTTCACACCCATCGATAGGCACCCAAACTCATACGACTGGGGATCACCAGCAGATTCTTTAGTGTGTGATGTCCTGAGTGACGATTTCGACAGGCTGTGGAGAGAAACCGCCAAGGCCAATACGCAGATATTCTCGAGAGCCTTCCATGCCATCCCTGCGGATAATGTTCGTACGTGGGAAGATTATGATAATTTCTTTGGAAATTTGTTCATTCCTAAGACTGGAGAGGGTAACCAAAAGATTCCATCGAGATATGAATATGGTCATGTGGTGAAGGAGGAGTTCAACGGCGTTGAGGACTTGAAAGATTGTTTGAGTAGAGTGAGGGGTAATCTCGTTGAGATGCCTTTGCTTTTTATGGATGGGGTTGACTTTGCAGTTGAGGGGTTGTCTTTCAATAAGTTTACTGATGTGGTATATACTTAAGATGGTGAAGGAAGTGGTTTCGTGCAACAGTCTAGTATCTCTCAGTCAAGTTGTTGGATGTTGGATTGTAGGATGGATGGATGCCTTCCAAAAGCGAAAAATAATCAACACGAGTTTATTACGCCTTACGAAGAAATCCTTTACATGAAACTAATTTCATTCTCGGCTAGTCATAAATCATTATTTTATTACTATCCCTGATTCAACCTTGACTACATGAAGTCATGCTTAAACAACAAGTCCCTTAACCTGCTTGAAGTCGGTGACCTTAATGTCTCTCCAGACCATGACAGAGAAGAGCGCACCGATCAACAGAACCGAACTAGCAATCAACATCAGCCTCTGTGCATCTCCGTAAGATCTCTCGATCGCAATTCTTGCTGGTGATCCAATCTCGTACGACAGCTGAGTGGTAATATCTGCATAGATTGCGCCATAAGCAGTGGCGTTTGATGAAATCTCCACAGGAAGATATCTCATCAATCTGTTAGGGAAGACTCCTTGCCAGATGGCTCCAGAAACCGTAGATCCGATGGCACCTCCAATACTGGAGAACATACCCTCGACGGCGATGACAGAGGCAAGGTATTGATGGGTTGTTGCGGCCATGGCGGCGACCTGGAGACAGATGACGAGTGTTCCACCGGCAATGGCGATGAAGACTTGACACATGACGATATATCCGATGTGAGTGTTTGGTGCTCGGAAGTGAATCATCGAGGGCGACACCGAGAATTGTGACGGGAACACCGAAGTAAAGAGCGAGCCACTTGAAGCGTCCAGTTCTTCTAATGCCGTAACCGACAATGAAAGAGAAGAAGCAGGAACCGATGCTGTAGATATTGCGGACGTAGCTGGTTTGGGTGATATCCAGGTGGTTGACAACCATGAGGAAGGAACTGAAGACTGAGAGGGATTAGCGAGTTTCAAAAGCTGCGGCGAGGTAAACTTACAGGCACTCCAGATGTAGAATTGGACGAAAATAACAGCAGACAAGATACAGGCGCCGAAAACGGTTCGATCAGTTAAAAGCTTGTATGGCATGAAGGTCTTTGGTGCGACGTATTTTTCGTACAAGACGAAAAGAATGCAGACGACGACACCGGTAACAATCATGCCAATGATCATTGGAGACTTCCATCCTTCTCCTTGGTATGCCTGAAGGTTGAAGGGCAAGAGGAAGAGAGAAAGACCGGCGCAAAGAATAAAGACACCGGCAATGTCAAATTCAATGGCGTAGAATTTGACGTTCTCTAATGTGGAACGGTTGTGCTCCTTCCCCTTGATCAAGCCCTGCTTCTTAGCCTTGAGGTAATTGACTTGGAAAAGGACGTAAAGCGGAATGCACATCTATCGCATTTAGCCAGTGCAATTTTTTCGATTGCCGGTAATCTTACCACGAAGGACACGATAGCGAATGTTCCGTATCCCCATCTCCATCCTGCTCCATTCAAGAAACTGGTGGCAACTGGTCCACCGATCCAGACTGTAATAATGTATGGGGAAGCAATGACAGCGAGCATCAAACCTCTGTTCTTGAGATGAGAAGTGTCGGCAACGAAGATTCCCAGTGTATAGGATATTCCGTTGTAACTAGCTTTTATTAGCCCAGATAACAGCTGATTCAAATAACTACATACCCAATCCAGTAGAAGCACTGAGCTACGAAGAACGTTGCAACATTGTTGCAAGCTGCCATCATGATCATTCCGAGAATCATGCAGATCACCATCGCCAAGAAGCCAATTGGGCGGCCCCAAATGTCCAAAACCTTAGCTAGAGGAAGTTTCACCAGACCACCGAGGATACCAGAAACAATGTTTGTGGTTGGGGTCAAAGAGTGGCGTTGGAAACTACTAGTGACGAAGGGGAGGAAAGAATAGCCCATGTTTTGTTGGATGGAATCGATGAACATAATGATCCAAATACTGCTGAAAGTTAGAAACGGCGACAAAAACATCTAAACGCACTTACAGCACATAAGCTGTAATCAAGTGGCTTTTGCTCCAAACGGTGGTGATAGCTTCCATATCCCTCACACCAGCCTGGAGGTCGGAATCGATGGTCTCATCATCAGAGTCGGTTGGATTGGTTGTAGTAATGACACCAGCTTCCTTGTCGTGCTTGATCTTCTCCTGCTCTTCAGGAGACTTTTCTGCGACTGGTACATCTCTGAACTTGTCAGTGAGGCGGGAGCTGAAAATCTCCTTCATTTTGGCGACTTGTGAGTGTTTCGCTAGAAAGAAGAGGTGAAGTTTCGACTGCTACAATGGACGAGAAAGGAGCGCATATTCAGGAAAATAGCTTGGTTTATAGATATTTTCTTAGTGGGGTGGAAGCACTTGGCCCTCAGTGATTTTCCATGCAGCATGGTAAACCCAAGAAGTCTCCAAGACTTGCTCGTGAGATTGGATTCGACGATCCGAAATCGGTGTGAGAATATGTCAAGAAAAGAATAATGCCGGGTGCTTGCCTAGGAGGAAGAGCTTCGGAGCTAGTCACCAAGAGCTATGTGATCGTCCGAATAACGAATGAAGTGTGATCAGGTGTCCAGGGATTGCATTTGTGGTGGATCAAAGCTCGACCTTTAATCTTATCAATCGAATTGCGCCCAGGCGAGCGAGTCCATTAAAATAATCTTATCAGATGGCGATCAAGCTTTCCATTGGCCACAAGAGCCAAGAATGAAAATTTATCTTGCTTGGTGGGTCTGCCACTCCCAGCCGTCAACGCACCAGGCCCAAAAGAATGCATTCTTGGGATAACCCCCCGCTCGGGAGCGAAAATGGAGAGACGGTGGCGTTGGTGTGGACGGGGATCAGATCATCAGATAACACTGCCAAAAACGCCAGAAAGCCACACTTTAAGACGTCCCGAGACTTGGGATTCTTGGGATAATGACTGCAATGTCTTGGACGAAGAAGAAAAACGTAATAAGATTTCCAAGAGCATTAGGACGGGAAATAGAAAGACTTCAGAACCAAAGAGAACTCTATGCGGTAACGACGATCGGGTCTCTCCGGACGAGACAACAAGGACCCTTGACAGCGTGCTTGCTCTGATCGCGGACCTAACTCCAGATAGAAAAAGCAACCCTGATAAAGTCTCAGCATGTCCAATGAGAAATGTTGATGCCATGTCTCACGTCAGAGAAGTGTGGTGACTAGCCACTACTGTGGTCTCCAGTTGGGACTTGGAAGGTACCTTGCTGAAGTTGCTGTACAGCCGGACAGAATCTAGATTTCAATCTTCTTTCTGCAAGTTCCGAGAAATTGAGAATGCAGAAGGGGGCCAGATGCTCGGGAATGAGTGGGTTGATTGCACTTGGCGAGTACTCCCAGTAGGCCAAGCCCAGATTGCGATCGTCAGAGGAGGAAGAAGTCCATGTTGTTGGTTTTGTTGAAACTACGGTTCATTTAACGAAGCTGCTGAAAGTTTGAACGTTGATGGAGATGTAGAACTGAGGTGGAGATGGAGAGAAACGAGCACCCGTAGGATCGAGGTAGGAGTACTTCGCCAGAAAAGAGTGTCTTGGCATGTATCACGTGCATGTCGTGGAGTATTTCGTTTATCACCTTCATGAAGTTGGAACAAACGGGAAGACATGTTCACGAAAGCAACATTGAGCAAACCCCTTTACGTAACAACATAGGACAAAATGCCTCCACGACTACCAACCAAATCTGATTTTCCTCCCTCCCTGACACTCGACATCGTTCCCCCAAACAAAGCCCAACCCGTCAACCTCCTCATCCTCCTCCATGGCCTTGGAGATACACAGAAACCATTCACTACTCTCGGCAAAAATCTCAATCTCCCAGAAACAGTTTGTCTCTCAATTCTTGCACCGAATCCCATCCCAGCAATCTTCACCGGTGACGACACACCTTCCTTTCACTGGGGAGACGATGTCATCTTCGACGAAAGCAGAGGCGAGATTGACCTCGACGCTGGCTTCAAAACATCTTCCGTCATTCTTTGGGAGAGTGTGATCAAGGATGTCGTGATGCAAAAGTGTGGGTATCCCGCTCGGAATGTTTTCTTTTATGGTTTTGGGCAGGGGGGCATGGCTGCATTGCAGGTTGCGGCTTCACAGGCAGAGGTGGAGTTTGGTGGAGTTATCTCGGTGGGAAGTGGGCTGTCCTCAAGTGCTGTCGGGAATGCAACTTTGAGTTCGAAAACCCCAGCTTTGGTCCTGGGTGGGAGTAGAAGTAGGCAGGTTACCAAGGTCAAGGTTGGCGAGTTGAAGACTAGGTTCAAGCATTTCGAGTATGTGAAGTGGGAGAAACTCGATGATTCGATGCCGAGAAGTAGGGAGGAGATGTTACCGATCATGAGGTTCTTAGCGAGAAGGTTAAAGAGTCGAGCTGGAGTTCCTGAGGGGGCGGAAGAAGTTTGATAGAAGTACATGCTGACAGTCAAGTGTGCCCACCTTGCACAGTCGCAAAGCTTAGCTAAAATTAAAACATTGCTCGACTTTATATGTACGACAACGTTACTTTGAAACAAGAAGAAGCTCTTCAATCAAGGGCATTTCTAGAACCCTGGTTCTAGTCACATACACTTTCCGTTATCCTCATTTAAGCCCATCGTTACCATTCGGCTGAACAACCGGCCTGCCAATGTCTGTAAAATCCGAAACAAAATACATTGTCTATCTGGTATATTCTAGTGTACACGCAAACTTCAAATCATTCAAATTCCTTGTCAACCTCCTCGAAATGATCAAAGAAGCCCTTAAAGATCTTCACTCCCAATCCTGGATCTAGTGCACCAGTAGTGGCTCGGACAGAATGCATGCTCAATTGTGGCAAACCAGCATCAATGGCTCTCACTCCCATAGCCGAGCTCAACATCGGTCCGACAGTTCCTCCACTTCTAGAGTCGTTTCTGATCATAAAGACTTGAAGCTTACTGTCAGACTTCTCGGCAATGCGGGTTAGGAGAGCTGTCGACACTGAATCGGTGGTCATGTGACCATTTCCATCAGCAGCAACTGTCAATCCAACATTCAACCTTGGGGCATGGCCTTCAAGATATGTATTCAGGAAATTTGGATGAACAGCATGTGTGACGTCTGCGGAGACCAAGAAGGAGTTGGCGTATGTCTGTGACACAATGTTGGCACTTCCCTGTAAGACGAAACATTCCGTAATCCTCTCGATCACGGTGGGCATGAAATTTCCTTTTGCACCTTGTCGAAGATAAGATCCGATTTCTTCGTCGTCAAAGAGACCGACCATCTTTATGATTCCATCGTTTGGAGCAGGATCTGCCGCGGAGGCCAATAGCCCTTCAAGAGCTGCCCACGAGCAGAGCTTGTCGTCAATTCGGCCAGCGAAAATGAATTCTCTATCCAATCCACCGGTTTGTGCTGGTTGGGTATCGAAGATCTCGAGCTCCCAGTTCACGATAGAGGAGTAGTCTGAGATGCTGAGTTCTCCAGCGATAGCTCGAACAAGCTTTGGTGGTTGTGTCGCAGTAAAGGAGCCAACTCCTCCCAATGTCAGATTCTCAAATTCTTCCGCGGCGCCGATATCTGAATTGTCAAGTCCAATGATTGGTACAGCTTGAGTTTCTGGGTTGTTTTGGCCCATCATTCCAACGCCAAAATGGGGGGCGAGTGTGGGAATACGAGCAACTGATCTGTTAGCACTGTTATAGCAAAGAGGAATGGACATACCAGGCCATCCCAATTTCACCAACTTGGTGACTATCTTTCCTTTCGAGTCCTTCACAAGAACTCTTCCACCGATACTAAGATCACGATCCCACCATGTTGTATTCAGTCCTCCAGCATATGGAGCAACACCTAATTGGAGATATCCCGCCTTTGTTGGTTTGTTACTCACTGGCTTTAGTCGAGCTGTTAAGGCATCAACATGGCCCGCAATCATTGCAATTCCGTTTCCACCAATGTAGTTCGTGCCGGCCGTGAATGCGATCAAGGAAGTTCCATTGCGGGTTACAAAATACTTGCCCCCAGGTTTAACGTCGCCAAACCATCTCTGTCTTTCAGAGAGCTGTAGCTGTTAGAAAGTTTCTTGCTAGTGCAATCCGCATACCTTTTTGAATCCTGCCTTCTCCAGCTTCTTCTCGAAGTATTGGACCGCGTGCCAGATTGTTGGGTTCTCGGTCAAGAACTCGCAGAATGGTTTTGTGTATGCTGCTGGTTCGATGGGTCCCTCCTTCACAGGTTTTCCATCGCGGAAACCCTCAAAAAGACTCCGCTCACATTTGAGTCCCCCTGGCAGTTGTCGATGTCTCTCCTCCTCGGATTCCTCATATAATGTTCGGAATGGTCTATGGATGATGGGGGTTTGCGCCGTGAGAGTGGCAATTTGAGCTTCGAGCTCTATGATACGTTGACGACTGAGTTTCCTCTGCAGATGATCGTAGAGAGATATTGCTGCTACTCCCGCGAAGGGCTCGGAAATCGTTTCTAACCATGGTTATATATGGGATGGGGTTCTGTTGAACGAATGTTGGGGAGCTTCGTTTCGTGGATGTAATGGACTTGAAGAACGCAGGATGGCGATTATGTGTTTATACTTGACTGCGCAGCTTGTAACAGTTACACCGCAGCTTCAGATGATTGTTTAAAAGTGCAGTCTGGCCTCAAGAGTGGGAAGTTTGTCGATTCAAAACAATGGGCAGGATGGAAGCTGTTGAAGCTTACTGCGGGCACACCTTCAGCTTCTAGAAACACCCCTAGATACGAAGACCTTCACAACCTCTCGAACCTCAAGCTCATCCATCCCCTCAACATCTGAGAGGCACTCAAGTTGCAATTGAAGTCTCGCTAGTACAGAAGAGGACATCGGTCAACAATGCTGCTTGCACTATCTACGAAGATATTTGACGGCTACGTGTGACAACGTTCATCTATCGTAAAAGCATCATTCCTAATCAGCAACACGCCGATGGGTGGCCAAACAACATGGAACTAGACACAGTACGCGATCGCACTACCACGGAATAATCCGGTCCTCTGCTGCTGCATTTATTCGAGATAGAGGGTCTCATTCCCTTCGTTTTCCCGAACAAGGCTTCCGTATACCTCCTCGCAGAATACAGCACTGAAATTGTTTTGAATATCAAAGATAGATCAACAATGAAGGATCGAATAAAGGATCGTCTAGTGGCTATCCAAGAATTCAGAACATTCAGATGACTGTGATGGCACATGTTACGCATTATTGAAGCTCCTACAACAAAATATACTCGAAAATTCGTGTCCTAGATCTATTAGAAGTCAGGAATTCTACCTGGCCACAAAGAAACGTACAAGTAGGTTAGGTATGTTGAGCAAGTATCAGGCCCAAGTCGAATTACAATCCATCACCTTCTTTCCAAGGGGGTACAAACAACAGCCCAATTCTCTAGTAATCCACCGAGAAATCGAGCTAGAAACAATCTTTACTTCTGCTTTCGGAGGAATGCTATTTCGACTGAAATTGGTGAAAAAAGGCAGCTAGCTGGAAAGTTCAAAGCTATGATGTAAAGTCAGGAAATAAAGACGGCATGTTTATGGGAAATTTATCGAGTATAGAAACCTAGGAGAATGTTTATGTGAATACCATAGTTATTGAAGACCATCATTCAAGACGCAATGGCCACACATTACGTCTTCTTCATCCGTCGTAGTGGCAGGAAGGAGCATTCAAGCGTCTTGGATCCTGCAATGTATCTCCAGCCCCTGTACTCTCTAACGTGATCCCCATCATCGTCGTCCGGTTCAACCGCATTCATCAAGTTCTTCAAGATGCGAGTTGCAGTGATTGGTGGCGGGCCCTCGGGTCTGGTCACCCTGAAATACCTCAAGAAAGCACATGAGTTCTTCCCCTTAGAAGAACCGATCAGCGTCAAGCTGTTCGAAAGCCAAGAGGAGATAGGAGGAGCTTTTAAGTACCAGGCGTACGAAGCAGCAGAGGTGAGTTCAAAACTACTGTTGAATTGACATCTCACTGACTCCTCAGCAAGGTCGCTTCTTCAAGACAACTTGTTACCTTCTCCGACTACCGGTATCCCCCTGACTCTCCAGATTTTCTTTCGGCAGAACAATACTGCCAGTACCTCGACGGTTACGTGCAACACTTCAAACTTGCCAGTTGCATTTATCTCTCTGCAACTGTCACAAATATCAGCCGTACGATTCGTGGAGGTCACATTGTTCATTATACCAGTAATGGCATTTCCTCGAAATGGGCTTGTGATGCGGTGGCCATTTGCTGTGGTTTCAGTGCTACACCCAATAAGCCTCAGATACCAGGAATTGAGAATATCGCCGAAGTCTTACATTCCTCGGAAGTCAAGGACAGGTCGCAATTTGGTCATGGAAAGGACATTTTGATCATTGGGTGTGGAGATTCTGCCATGGAGATTGCTTATTTGGCGATAACATCAGAAAACACGAAATCCGTGACCATCGCGCATCGCAACGAGTTCTGCTTTCCTCCAAGAATGTGTTTGGGCATCAAGGATTGTTTGAAGGTGAGAAATCTAATGGACACACCATCAATTTTATCCTTTCTAAATTCAGAACAGGATAGACCACCTTCCACAGATTGTTTTACTCGCTGCCCATCATGCTTACAGCCAATACAGGAAGACAAAACATTCCGAGGGTTGCCTTTTGATGTAGCCGTCACTGCACTCAGTCCATTTAAGCGCATGCCTAAATTGCTCAAAGCTCAACTTACTCACTGCTTGAGCGAATTCATCTACACTCCGGAGATGGAAGTTGTATTGAAGTCTCCAGGTCAAACTAGTATACCGCATCGTGTCCAATAAATCAGTCACCCACTAACTTTTCGTAGTATCATTTACAAGATCAACGAAGGCCATTCCCTACATAAAAGAATGCTCCAACATACGGCAAATCGGCTATGTTGTTTTCCGGAATTCTCCAGGTGATTGGCGAGATGAGAGAAATGTCCCTCGCAAGATTGACCTTGTTCCCTATTCAACAGAGGAGAATGAACATGGGACTTTGAATCATCTTCAGCGTAGCCGGAATGTAGACATGGTGGTTCTGGCGACTGGTTACACACAAGATCTGCCATTTCTAGATCCATCTTACCCACTCCCCCAGCAGGCAGAGGTTCGGAACATTTGGAAGAAGGACGAACCGACAATCGGTTTCGTCGGTTTCGTTCGACCAAGTATTGGTAGGTTGCTTTCGCCCAAGTTAACAGCTATTTCTGATTGAATCGCAGGTGCCGTCCCTCCAATCGCAGAGATGCAAGCCCAATTATGGATATCGAATCTACTACATCGTCCTCCCCAGTTAAACAACAAGGACAACAAGGACGAAGATTACAACCTCATCGATTCATCGCGCCACGTTCAATGCTATGTTAACCACGAGTTCTACATATACCAACTTGCCATGGACATGGGTTCAGTGCCAGGCATGTCAGATATCAGGCAAATGGGGTTCAAATTAGCACTATGCTATCTTCTGAGTGC
>JBAMDN010001057.1:0-21234 GCA_037074945.1 Tetracladium marchalianum
GAATCCGGATATCTTCCTCGATAAACGTTCCTACATCCTTCGTCTTGGAAGCAACATATTTGATCTTGCGTTTGGAGGAGGACTTCTCGTAATATAGGAACATTGCTGTCGGCACCGAAGACAGTAGGCGGAATTGTTCCGGAGTCAATCAACTGTAGGCTTTAGCTACAGCATTCTAGACATGGTCTGCTAAGAGTGCTTACCTGCTTGAGTTCTGGATGGATATCCGCAAGGGCAAGATGTTCTTCTGGTGTTATTGGGCCCATTGTTTATGAGCTGCAAGTTGATGTTGTTGTGAGATTGGGGGTTGATTGAGGCAGTGGTTCCTCTTGAGAAAGTTCTTGATCACGGCGATTTGAGCATCGAGACGTCCCACCCGCGAGGGGCACCCGTTCTACCAGTAGAAGCCATCGTGTGTGCGATCAAGTCTCCAAGCCACGGCCTTTCGGGATTCGACATTCTGGAATACCTGGCAAGTCCGCCGATTGTGGGGTTGTGTGGTGAAATTGATGGAGAGTGGGGGATGTTGTCGAGTCGTGTCGCACTGACCTCCTTGTCGTCGGTGCAAAGAGAAATGCATCGGCATCCATTCTCCCGCTTCACAAAACATCTATATTCCAACAATCTACACTCAACAGGATTCAAAAATGATGCACACATTATCTGGGTCTAGCAATTGCATCCTTTCTGTGAAGCGTCACCAAAACTCGTGGTCACAAGAATCTCACTCTAAAAATGGTTGCAGATGAAGAACCTGACATACTTCAAAGGTCTATTTGTTTGTAAACATCAAAGATCATCTCACATATCATACACTATTACTTTACATTTCTACGCCATTTAAATTAAGCTTCAGAAATACTTTCCACTCTCGAGATCCTCCAGAACTGTCGGTCCATTCGGCTCCCAACCCAATACCTTCTTCGTCTCCTCACTGGAAACTGGATTATCAGTTCCAGCAATTCCCGCAAACCACCCAAATTGTTCTTGTGCCTCCTCGAAAGTCTTCGATTCAACTGGAACACCAAGTTTCTTCCCAATCACCTCCGCAATATCCTTCAACTTCACACCCTCCTCAGCAACAGGATGAATGGTGGAACCAGCAGGCGCCTTTTCCAGCGCAAGGCGAAACGCGACCGCAGTATCATCACCATAGACCGCCGGCCAGCGATTCTGTCCGTCACCGATGTAAGCCGAAACACGGTTCGCACGAGCAGTATTGACTAAATTGGGTAAGAACTGGATGTCGCCTTCGCCGTGGTTAACTGCTGCAAGTCGCATGACAACTGAGCGGATTCCTTTAGAGGCAAGATCTTGAGTTAATTTCTCAGAGAGACCTCGAACGGCCATGGCTCCTGAAGTATCGTAGTTGTCTTTTTCAAATCCGACCTTGCCAGGGGAAAGTAAGAGCGATCCGGAAGTGATGAGAAGAGGTTTGTTTGACCCGGCGAGGACATCGGCTATGGCTTGAATTGCTGCACGGTCTATCTCGCATGATCGAGGGAAGTCAGAGAAGTCAAGAATGAATGCCAAATGGATGACGCCTGTGTTTCGGGTCAGTTGTTAGCTTGAAGTCGGCCGTGTTAGGGGTATATCAAGGACTCACCATCTGAAGCGGCCGCACCTTCTTTCAAGCTGTCCAAGTCTTCGATAGAGCCTCTCTGGACTGTGGCTCCAAGAGCAACGAGCTCGCCCGCAGATTTTTCAGTACGAGCAAGACCCAAAACAGTATGTCCTGCACTGAGAAGCTCTTTTACAACTCTCTTGCCAATGAAGCCGGAGGCACCAGTAACGAATACGTGCATAGTGACTGATTGGATAATGCCGATCGTGAAGTTGATCCAATTTCTTTGTCGGTCAAATAAGAAAGATAGTATGAAAACTATGAAGACTTATGCGAATTCTGCTTGAACTTAAATCCTCCATAGCAAAGAGGAATCGTGCTCTTCTTTTATACTTTTCGCTCCCTTACATCAACGCTGGTCAAGAGCATTGCACATGTCTTGCTTCCGCCAGTACGGTACAATATGATTGATAATTAACAAATGCCTCTTCATCAACAACTCACACATCAATGCAAAATCAGCATCAACTTACTCCAGCTATATCTGTCCAAAACGCGGTGTTAGGAGGTATCAAAATGCATACTTGGACTTGATCATATGTTTCGGAGTTTGCAGCAAAGATCCGAAGCCGATAACATGCGAGGAACTATAGATGCTTATTGATTCCCCAACGGTGAGCTTGTTTCTGTCTCCCCAGATTCTCTTTTACGAGATGGCTTTGAGGGATTTGGAACGGCGATCGGAAAGTCTAACTAGCCGAGCTGACCGTTGGGAATTATGGCGTCTGCAGCAAGCTGCTGTGTATCAGGAGGCTTTGTAATGGATGCAATGTACAACAGAAAACTCCAGAATGTACTACTTGAAGACCTAAAGTCACACGAATTTAGCATAATCTTTATAGTCGGGTATTGAGATTGAGCCGAGCTGGAAACCATCTCCAAAACAAACAGGACAAGTTTTGCCAAGCGAACTGCACACCTCGCCAGGTTAATCACGTTTGTAACATATTACTGGTCGTGATTCCACGAAATTTTGGGTTGATTTTCGAGATTAGATAGATTTTCGTCCATGGACGAGGTGCCCACTCGCTGGCGGTAGGTCGGTTCTTGCGGAGATACTGAGCCTTTCGTCGTCATGAGCTCTTCTCGCTTCCCAATACGTGGTATCTCTCGTGACTTTCCAAACTCCTCTGGGGATCCTGGAAACTACGGTACTGTACAGGCATTCTTACTGGTGCCATCATGACGACGAAGTAGATGGTTGGGTACCCAGAACGTCGGTAACGGAAAAGTGTTCTGCACACTAATCCAGGACCAAGGCAAGGTCATGGACGATCTAGGGTCAAACGCAGGAACCAAAACCAATCTATGCATCGCTAAAAAGATCCATAATGATCTGTGAGCCTCAAACTTAGTTCTTCAGTGATCTCAGGTGAAGAGGTTCTGTATTAAAACCTATCAATCGGTACAGCAGGCGGAAAGACTGGAGTGGAGGAGACGCCGCAAGAAACGTAGTAATGTACCTCAATCTAGTCTATGTAAGTCCTTTCAGTTATTTCATAAGTTTTCTGAGAGTGTTCGTACCCTCCTGTTTTCTTTTTGTTTACAGCTCATCGCGCTCGAAGTCCAACCAATAAACTCGAAAAGTTAACTACAGCTTGTTCTTTGACAAAACGTGGGTCTTCAGTCACTAAAAACTTGCAAAAACTCCATTATGAACCGGAGAGTTCAATTAAATAGTATAAAACTTGAGAACCACCACGTCAAGGGTCTTGTTTACAGCTGTCCCAGTGATACGTTGTCGGCGAAGGAGGGAAGTTTAGCTTACTATTTTAACCACTTTCTGGGCGGCCAGGATTTTACTACACAACCTTTCGATCGCTGTTCGAAATTAAAAGAGACTTGGTCTGTTTGGGAATCATATCGATTGTGTGAATGAAGTTAGTGATAGTGGGGTTGTTATTTTCGTGTTTTGAAGTCAATGGCTGCGGAGGTGCTGGTTTCAGTTTTCCGTGACTTTTGATCCGCGATATATTCAAGTACAAATACCTGCAAGACTATCTTTCGTCATGTCCGCAAACATCAGGGATGTTCAAGAATTTTCAACTATTTGGAACTCCGTCTTTGGGATTGAGATTTTCATCCTCGTCTGCTTTAGCGAATGTATTTGGTGCTTTTTTCCAGGGTAGTGTCACCAACATAACATACGAACAGAATGCGAATACATTTCAATGATTCCTTTTCCACTTTTCAAAATACGCAGAACTTCCAGAACTCCTGTTCATAGGTGGAAAACACTTTTCGTTCTTCACAGTTGATGTGCACCATGCAAGACCAAAACTAAGTGACCTCGCTTGTTCTCCGATTGGTATGATAGGCCCGCCGTCAACAACAACCAAGCCAACAAATCCACAATTACTTTCTTGTCGAGTTCTTGTGCCACGACAAGCCTTGTGTAATTGGCTTGACTTGCTGAAGAAATCTTGAATTCTTCTCCGCTATGGGGCTCAAAATATGCCTCAGAATTCCAAGACTGGGGTTGAATTTCCCGTCGGTGCGAGACCGACTTGGCAGTCAACATCACCGCTTTATTGTTTTCCGTGTGCAGTTCTCACCAGAAGACCAGGTTCATGCTTCTTGTTCTCCCCATTCTTTCGTTGGGTTCTTCTTATCCGCCTTGCTTTCCACCGTAACCCCCATTCTTCCCCGCATTCCACCATGTTCTTCCCCGCATATCCGAACCTACGGTCCACTGTTTTGGTAAGCATGGCCCTCGGAGCGCGACCGATGTGCAGAATATTCTGACTCGTAAATAGTTCGAATGACAAGGAACTTGAATCTTTCAAGCTTACAAGATATAATTTTGGTTTTCCGGGCTTTTGTTTCTTGGCTTTGACGAACGCATTGTGGGCATTTGCGATCCTTCGAACTAAACACTCCATCGACATATTACGAGCTCGGTACAATGACACGCGGAGTTTGGAATATATAAAGAAAACTGTGAGTAGGCAAGTGAACGTTTCAGTTTTGACATCTCATCTCCATTTTATTATTCTCGGACTCAAAAGTTATTCAATATGGTGTCCTCGTCTCTTCTCTTCTTGTTGGCTGCAACTCCACTTTACACCATAGCCGCGAGTATTTCTCAGGTACCGGTCCTCAACAATCTCAGGTCACCCCGTCCAATCACTGCACAATCTTCTCCAGCAAGGAACAAGACATGTCTCGTCGACAGCCACAATGATGGAAAAACCGACGATTCCAAATTTGTCCTTGATGCCGTGAAAGAATGCAACAACGGTGGCCATGTCATCTTCCTACAAAAGTCCACTTACACTATTGGCGAACCCCTCAACTTGACCCATCTCTCCGCTGTTGATCTAGATGTTCAAGGGACCATTCAGTTCACCAAAGATACCGATTACTGGCAAAAGAAGTCCTTCCGTCTCGTCTTCCAGAACGCGACGAGTTTCTTCCTGCTTGGCGGAAAAGATGTGAACGTTTACGGTGGTGGAACTTTCAATGGCGAAGGTCAAATCTGGTGGGATGCATTCGCTGGAAACAAGAAAACCAACAGACCCATTTTGTTTGCTACTGTGGGTCTTGAGAAAGGTTCCATTTCAGACTTGAGCCTCAATGCATCACCTTTCTGGCACAACATCATCGCCAATTCAAGTGATGTTGTGTACACTGATATTCGAATCTACTCCGTGAGCAACAACATGAACTTTGAGAAGAATACTGATGGATGGGATATCTACCGATCGGATAACATCATCATCCAAAATTCGACCGTGACAAATGGCGATGGTATGAAAATACCTATTCTTTTCCCGATCTCGCATCACTAACATTTGAATAGATTGTGTCAGTTTCAAGCCTAACAGCACAAACGTCATCGTCCGAAACCTAAGCTGCAACGGTACTCACGGAATCTCCGTTGGAAGTCTCGGACAATATCCCGAGCGCGTAGAGTATGTGCTAAGCGCTCTATCACTTCGAATAATCAACTGACATTTTTTCCAAGCTACGTCGAGAACATCCTCGTTACCAACATCAACATGTACAACTCATCCGAAGGAGCACGCATCAAGGTCTGGCCCAACTCTTACGTCGAGAAGTCAGCTGCTCTTACCGGTGGCGGCGGTCGTGGTTTGGTCCGAAACGTCACTTACGATGGAATGTGGCTCGACAATGTCGATTACGGTCTTACCATCACTCAATGCTATGGACAAGATAACGAGACTTTGTGTTTTGAGCATCCCGTAAGTCTTCGTCCCCAATCCCTCAAGTTTCTCGAAATCACAAAACGAAAAAGCTAACACACCAAACTAGTCAAAATTGAACATTACAGATATTGCATTCAAGAACATCCGCGGTCGCACCAACCGCGTCTTCGCTCCTATCGTTGCACATCTCGTCTGCTCCAGCCCAGATACATGCTCGAATATCACTGCTGAGAACGTTGATATCAGAACGATCAGTGGTGCAAACTTGGTCACGTGTAGGAATGTGGATGAGAAGTTGTTGGGAGGTTTGAACTGTACAGAAACCAGCAAGGGTTATAATCCTGCATGATTTTTATGATAATGAAAAAGGGAACGGTGTTGTGGCTTCTATTATGAATCAGGGGGCAAAGGAGTTTTTGTGGGATAGATTACCAAGCGGACAATTTTGTTATGGAGTTGAGTAAAATGAAAACTTTTTTTTTGGATGGATGAGTTAAGCTTTATTTGAATGATGCTAGTCTGCTGTAAAGAATTCTATTTGATTCCATGATCAGCGAGAACGTGGGTGTCTTCGACTCGAGAAAGTTGTTGTTGATTCTCTTTGGGAAGCGAGGTAGAAAGCATGAGAACGAATATTGAGCATATCGCCCTTCCTGAACACGAAGATTTGAGATCAAGGTGAAAGTTCAGTGTTTTTGAAGTAAATCTCCTGTCCTCCTAACTTTGGGGACAAAAGCTTGATAATTCTAACTCATTTGCTTGCTTGACTGGTGTGACATCTTCTACTATCATCGCTCACGGGCGCCCCTCGCTTATTCACGCTCTCTCTCTGCCAAACGAAATACCTCAACTGAATACTGCATTTCCCTTGGGCCATTTCTCCAGAAGAAACGCCACAAGCTCTCTCCAAATCCGCACGCCAGTCCCAACCCGTCTTATGTCAAATTATCTTCGATCCAAGCCACATGCTCAGTCATTACTGCCTTGACTCCTCTCAGATCAAAGTGTGCAAACGCGAATTTGCGCGTCTCGGGAGCCAAGGAGACGAGAAACTTGAGTCTCGCAGGACAATCAAGCACCACTCCAACGAATAATCTTTCACTGCCACCCTTTTTGCGGTTTTAACCTTCATCTTCGCCACATTGTAAGCCTTCTGGTGCGCTTACAAAACCCGATGGAGAGTCTTTCTAGTTCCTAGGAATCGTTAGTGCGCTTTGTTGCAGGCAGGACTGGATCTTTCCTATCGATTCTTGGGCTCCTCATTTCCAGAATCAGTAACGTTTGCATGATGTTGGATCGCATGCTGACCTTCAGCTCAATTGCTTCTAGCCCTGGCCCCTGGTTTTGCAGGACATCTGTGATATCATTTGAAGTGATGAATGATTCAATCAAGTGTTTAATAGCTTCGACAGGGTGATGGTGAGGATGAGCGTCTAGAAGTCGCATTTATGTGTTCATGAGCTCCCTTCCTCGATGTTCCTAGTTGGGTACAATAACTGTGGTTTGGGAGCCATCGGCGTTGTTCCTAAGTTCAACCGTGATCGGGAAATTGTACCATAGTTTTTCGGCTAGTCGTGGTCCGATATACAAGAATCCTCCTCGATTTTTCTGAATGCGCTGTCTCAGCTTCGGTCGAGCTTCATTTGGTGGACATATCAAGGCAATAATGATCGGGTTTGTGGTAGAATTTCAATGGACGAGGTTTTATTGACCTTTGGAATGATGTTGACCTGATTGTATTTTGATATGGAGGGTAGAATTTAAAAGAAGAAGAGGCTTCTTCTGCAAAGGTGGCCGTAATTCAAATACCTGGGGTTAGTCGCACCTGCTATGAGCCCTCTCCGCCCCACCTTGCAGTCTTATTGGAAAGAAGCGAAACGAAAGGACTAAATCTCATAGGTCCTTCAATTAAGTCAAATCTGGTGGTTGGAAAATTCCATTATAAACACAGAACTTCCCAAGAACAAGTGGCAAAGAGCGAAATAGACAGATATTCACATTGTTGAAAGAAACGAAAAAAAGACTCGTGAGAGAGGGACATGAACCACTTCAAAATATTTCGAGAATCGCGCGCTTGACAAAGGCAAATCTAGAGGTATTTTCAACAGTTACAGAAAATTCTAAGTCATATGAAATTTCCCCGACGATTTGAATGCGGAAGTAGTTCATCGTGAAGTTCTAGACTGAAAGGCTGTCTAAAAATCATAAATGACAAGACCATCCCTAAGGACCTTTAGAAGGAAATACTTTCGAGCAGTCTGTCAAGGAATTGATTTAACCCGCTTGGAGATGCGCAAAATATTGCGGTCAAAAGACTAAATCACGGCCAAGAAAGATTCAAAGCGTGGAAATTGATCGCTCTGTTCTGGTGTTGAAATGTGGTCAAGACGAGGATAAACCGTACGACCTTCAGAGAGAGCGGTCATTGAGAAGGCTGTATGGATCAGGGTTTGTAATTATGAATATTTGTATCAATTTCAAATATTCTAGAAGGTAAAAGCTGTTTTGTGAAAACATAACATGGTAGAGATCAGAGTTGGCGACCTGTGCCATCGCTTCTGTAGTTAAAACATGCTACCCAGTCGGGAATGTTGTACCATCCACCATTTTGTTAAAATCATCCACCAACTTTCTCTACTCAAAATACCTCCTTCGATTGGCGAAACCTCATCGTGGACAACAAATGTCTCCCGTGTCCAGTCAAACAACATGTTCATTCGTTGCCTCAAGATTGCAACCAGATTTGCTCGATCTTGGCGATGGGGTGGGGTTGATGAAGCATGATTCGACCTTCTCCTTCTTTGACGAATGCAACACCTTATCCGCCAGATTGTGTAGCAAGGAACCCGCTGTCGAAGACGGAGGAATCGCTGAAGTAAAATAGTTAGAGCATGTCACGTTAAGAAGTCGTCTCAAAATTTGAGATCTCTTGTGGCGTGCTTCCATCCAAGGGGCTACCGAAGGTGAACACTTCAATTTTTCTCAGCAAAGTGAAAAGTAGCAAGCTTTGAAATAATGTTAAACACAACTAAAACTTGATTCCATGTGGGAACAAATGATGGGTTTCGTGATTATAGTCCGTCAGCCAGTCGAACAATTGGACATTTTTGTATTGTGCCACTCTTTGCTTTCGCGCCTCTCCCCTCTTTCGTTTGGGAGCAGCTTCAGGTAAATTGTGCATTTACGGTAGTAGTAGGTAAGTCGCAGTGAGAGTGTAAATGCCCTGGAAGCCACGTAGTGAGCTAGCGGTGGTTCTTTACCCTGAATAAAAGCTCGCTTCTCCTCCACTCTCTGGAAAAAGGGAATGAACCATAGGCGCTAGATTTCTTCTGATATGGCCCTTTTTTATGAAAACGGTTATCACAAGTGATCCCTTACGTTCTAGTACGTCGCTACCCACAGGAGCCGATAGTCATTCTCTTTCCGGCTCCAACAGCCTTACTCAATTATCTATTGAAAGTGCACGAACGAAAGTGGCTAGTTACTGTCTGTGTCCATGATTCCCCAGAGCCTTTCCCCTTATTATTCTACGTCTGTTATTTTAACCAACCTGGGTCCCGGATCGACCATTGTAGGAGACAGCCCGATTATTGCAGGGAATATTTCCAGTATATTCTGTGGGTATGCTCTACATATACATCAAGTATGTCCAAACATTTTCATTGCAATGGACGAACTTTCTTCTGCAACTGTGCACCATACCCTACAAGTTCATTACTTCTCACATCATCGCTGGAAGTCATCATCACCATTATTATTACTGTGCCATCATCGTCATCGCCATCACCAGATTGGAAAAGAGAAGAAAAACGTTTGTAGAGTAAACAAGAGCCTGAAATGGCACGGAGTAAGATAAACAGAACAGGCGGGCAGGGGCAAAGCAGAAGTATTATATTTCCGTCCTCTACCTCCATTAAGCAAACGAGATTGATCCTCCTTGATTTCCTCAATCCAAAAAAGACTAACAAACAGTTCGCAAGCAAACAAATGTCTAGCAAGCAAAGTGGACGGTAACAAATATCCCGTCTTCTTATCCCACCCCCAAATATTCTATAAAACCTGAGAACAATAAAAAAGCTGATTCTTTTTCCCCATTTAAATTTCCCTCGTCTATACGCAGAACGCCGGTGATGCTTTCATGAAGAGACAAGAGCCAATTGTGTGTGTGCATGCTGCTCGAAAAAACAAGATAGGCTTTTCGGTCCAAGGAGATGTGCAGATTGTTATCTGCTCTATAACAAATGAAAAAAAGGGAATTCTTCTGGCTCTTCTACGCATGCAGGGTATCTATGCCTCATCGTCGGTGTCTGGTGGGTGAGGAGTTCCCTTGGGAGAATTGAGCCTAGATAATGTTAGTCAAATGCTCAAGAACCTCAAGATGAAGGAACTTACCATTCAATGTGTCTCAATCTTCTCCTGACCTCTCTCTCCTTCAAGTCCTTCTTGGTGATCTTCTTCTTCTTCTTCGCCTTGAAGACAATGTCTCCATTTGCATCCTCCACATCAGTGTTTGCAGCACTTGCATTAGCGCTGCTCACGTTAGAGCTGGCAATCCTGCTGCTGATTCCACTTCCAGGTCGGCTGTCCTCGAATCGATCAGCTGCAACGGCAGTGTTACCAACATGTGTAACACGGCCATCAGCAACGTGCAATTGTTCGGGGCAAAGAGCACCAACGAACTCCTCGTTGTGAGAAATCATAACAACACCACCCTTAAAGTCACGAATAGCGACTGCGAGACCACCAAGGGAGTCACGATCCAAGAAATTAGTAGGTTCGTCAAGAACCAAAATGTGGGGGTTGTTCCACATCGCTCCAGCCAAGACAACCTTGACCTTTTGCCCTCCAGAAAGACCTGAGATTTCGTTGTGGTTTGCAATCTCTGGGTCAAGACCAAGATCTTCGAAATGCTTGGCGATAACCTTGGGCGAAAGCTCACGGAAACCAAGACCTTCACGAGAAGCCTCGTGATCATCGAATTCTTGGACGATCTTGCTGTATCCGAGCTTCTCAAGAGTCTCACGAGAAATTTGACTGTTGTTTTTTGGCAGCAGGCCGACCCATTTAATCTCGTATTGGAATGATTTCTTCCACTTTTGACGACCCATGATGGCCTCGACTTGCTTAGGCAAACCATCACCGATATCAACCATCTTTTCCATTTGAGCCTTATCTTCTGGCGAGAGGATACGGGTTTGCTTCATGTAAACTTCACGATCGTCACCGTTGGCGTAACGCCATTGAAGATATTGGTTGGGTGTCTTCTCCAAATGCATCTCGACGTGCTCAAGAGCATGTTGCTTGATGTATCCTATACGCAAGTTGGGGTGCTTGTAAACAGAACCAGTGGTAGGGATGGTCTCGCCGGTAAGCAATTTGATTAGGGTAGACTTGCCGGCTCCATTACCACCAATGATGGCAAGACGGGAAGAGAGCGAAAGTTGAACGCTGGCATCTGTGAGAGAAACCTTGTTGCTTCCGGGGTAGGTGTACGAACAGTTCTTCATTCCAAGAATACGCTGGGTCTGAGATCGGATACCAGCGAGAATACCAGGAGGGGGGAATTTAAATTGAACCAAAGAGTCGGATAGAGTGTAGTAAGATTTAGCTTCTGGTCTTTGCTCAACGAACTTGGCCAAATTACCCTTGAAGCAAGCAAGCTTCTTTCCAGGCTCGTAATGGTAGATATCCGTGCACACTTCATCCAAGAAACCAGAGTCGTGAGAAACAATCAAACTGGTGATCTCAGTGTGAGTCTTCAGGTACTCCTGGAGCCATCTGACGTTGGCAACATCCAAGTGATTGGTAGGTTCATCAAGAAGGAGAACATCTGCCTTCATCAACATAGCTCTGGCCAAAGCCAACTTCATTTTCCAACCACCAGAGAGAGAGCCAACCATTTCGGACTGGCGACCTTGTGGACCTGGGGTAAATCCGACCTCGGTCAAGACATCAGAAATACGCTCTCGTCCCTCCTTAGCAATTTCGGGATCTTTTGCAACGAACTCAAGAATGCTAATATCCGCATCCTCACCTTGGTTGTGCTCGACGAAGCAAGTGCGGAGAACATCTTGAGGTGGGAATCCTTCCAACTTGCCGTTGGCAATAGCGCGCATCAGTGTAGACTTTCCAGCACCGTTTCTACCGCACAGACCATATCTGTGGCCCTTAAGAAGGCGCAGATCAGTGTGGTTGAGAAGAAGCATACCACCATAAGCTAGAGAGAAGTGAGCATTGACAATTTCAATCTCACCATCCTCCGGCTTGGGTGGCTCTCCGTATTTTCGGTGATCCTCTGCGATGTAAAACTCTTGAACAGCAGCTCCGACCTTCTCTGCCGCACCTGGTTCCGCCATGATTTGAGCCAAATAAGGAGCGACTCGGTTAGACACACGATCGGTGTGACGGTGGTTCGAGCACTCAGCGACCATACTGCTGATATATGGTCTTGCAAGCTTGAAAATATCGAGATCACCACTGAGGCCTCCAGCCTTCTTAATCTCAATATCAAGAACCTTGGCAACCTCATCTGCAGTGACCTTGACCTTGACGCTAGCAACAACAGATCCATCATCGGCGCCCATTGCCTTGTCAATAACTGCTGCAGCACGAGTGGCAATTTCTCTGACTTCAGGCAAAGATGCTCTGTCTTTGACGCCCTTGACACCGGGCTTCAACTTGGGCAAGAAAGTTCGAGCCTCGATAGGATCGTGAACCAACTTGGTCAAGTTCTCAACGACTACCACGGTTTGTCTGAGGACCTCCTGTGCGGTTGTAGGGGTGTTGAGGGAGCGCTCGAGGAGCGGGGTGAGCAGAGCTAGAACTGGGGATTCAACCACAGCAACAAAGGTAGTCTGGGAGAGAGCGTGGATTGCCTTTTGGAGGGTCTCAGTAGATGGGTGTTGCATCGCTTCGATGAGCAGGGGAATTCGCGGAGCAACATCGTCGTTGGAAAGGAGGGTGGTAAGAGAGTTCATGGTTGCAACGGCTTGCTTCTCAACCTCGCTCTTCAGATCGTGCATGCCAGCCTCAACAAGAGGAATCAAACCAGCAAGTTTAGTTCCCATAGACTCGCGCAAAATGTCCTTGTCGTTGGCTTCCTCTTTTGTGGTACCGATTTCCATCTTTCCCTTATCTGCCATTTTTTGCATCAACTTCAACGCACCAACCGTTCCTTGCCATTTTCCGGAGCGCTTTCCAAGGTATGTTGCAAGAGCTGGAAGAAGGGCATGTACGAGAGCCTCGGAGCTCAAATTCTTGAACAGCTCGTCGAGACCGTATTGTGCAGCTTCGCGAACAACTGGGCCTTTGTCCGAGAGCGCATCCAGAGCGCAACCAACCATGCCACCATCTTGAATAAGCAAGACAACTTCGCTCAACTTTTGCTGAGGTGGCAGACGCTCAAACAAAGCACCAAGGAGGTTTTGTGCACTTTCTTTCCTGGCACCGCTCTTCTTGTCAGTTGCAGCCTTCTTGATTTCTGCAAGAATGCCGTAAGATTGTAAGCCTCGGAAACCGACAGAGTTGAGGAGTACATCGCAGAGAGTGTATGCCGCGGCAATAGAAGCATCAGAAGTCTTTGCATTGAAGACGGCCTCGAGGATGGCGGAAATCTCTGCTTGGGTTGGTGCAGGGCCAGCAGCTTTGGAGACCATGGTAGGCGGCATAGTGGCTGAGGTAGGCGATACCTGATGGGGCATGCTTGGGCGTTTGTCGCCCTTCGAGATAGGATTTGTAGGTTGTCGCAGTAGTAATATTGTGATGTCTTCAGGGAGGATTTGCGCTTTTTGTTGGAGTTTATCCGTGAAAAATGTGCAAGTTTCGAAACGGTGTTCTTCTGGAGGAACGTGGCTGAAATGTTTGGGTCGCAACGACAGGGAATGCGCTTTTCTTTCGGTGGCAGAGTGGAGATTTGGTTTGAGACTTCTATCTGAAGTTTCTGAACTACCAAATGGTATTTCAGATGAGGATATGGAAGAGAAGAAGAGGAGATTTGCGGGAAAATAAAGAGTTCTCGCCGCGTGTGGCCGAGAAGTTGATGAGGAAGAAAAAAATAGAGGGGTGATCTCGCTGATTACGATAAGAAGTTTTCTACGTGCGCTAACACTTAGCAGCACCCGATATGGTTAGCCCCGGATGCCATTAATAACGCGCCGGGTTTCACAGGATGAAAACCAAAATGAAAAAAAAAGTTCAAGAGTCGAACCCCGAGGGCGGCTGATGATCCACAAGCCCTTTGCTGACTCGATTTCCAACTAACGCCTGCGCGACATAAAATCTCAGTGAACAAGTGCTAATAGCTCCCTTTAGATAAGTAGCTTCTCAAGCTTCTTTGTCAGCGCTTACTATTTGGCATGCATTTATGACGTTGCATTTTTGGTATTTTCACGTGACTCAGCTGGACGTTATCGTCGTTGACCCCCAGACCCCCAACTTCATCTCAACCTCGCCAAGGCGAATATCCACCAACTTTCGCACCTCTAATGAAGGTCTAATGAAGCCACTGCCGATTGCCGAATTGCGACATCACATTGCATCGTGAACTTTCTCCTTTTCGCTCGCCAAGGGGTGAGTCAAGACAACTATAAGGTCTAGGTACTTCCTCATCTTCAACTATTGTTTCCTTTGTCAATTGCCACTTCCCAATCGCATTTGCATCGTCTCCTTGTCTCTTCCCAAAGACCTAAGCAGGTCAACCTCTTCAATGGCTACAACTACTGTTCCCCAAGCAGGCAATGAGGTCCTTCCGACAACGGAGCCAGTCTACAACTCGTCTTCACCGTCTGAGATCAATAAGGAAGCAAAGGTCCCATCGTCAAGCGCGCAAAGGATAATCCGTTATCTGCGCACAGAGATCAGTTTGGAGCATGCCGATATCCCAGTCATCTCAACATGTATAGTCTCAGGGCTATGCGATTCGAGCGCCTACAACGCCTGGAGTTGTTTTGTGAGCATGCAAACTGGTATGCCATTGCTCGCCAATCATCACAATTCTTCTCTGACAATTCACAGGTAATACCGTTTTCCTTGCTCTCGGCGCATCAGGACAACCAGGAACCCACCCCTACGGCTGGCTCAAGTCCTTTATCTCCATCATATTCTTCCTTATCGGCTGCGTCTTTTTCGCCTCGTCCCGCTACTTCGATCCTAAAGCCCGCGGCACACTCGCCTTCTCCTTTTTTCTCCAAAGCTGCTCCATCATCGTGGCCGCGGCACTCGTACAAGCGCATGTCGTTGCATCCCCAGTTGGCATATCAGTACTAGGAGGGGATCACGTCGATTTCAAGGAATTGATCCCACTGGCATTTTTGGCATTTCAATCCGGAGGACAAATTGTAACGAGTCGATTGCTGGGATTCAATGAGGTCCCCACGACTGTTTTGACAAGTGTGTACTGCGATTTGTCAAGTGATCCAAATTTCTTCAAGAAGGACAATGTGAAGAGGAATAGACGATTGGCGTCGGTTCTGGCATTTTTGGTGGGTGGAATCGCTGGAGGTTGGATTAGTAGGAGTTCTGCTGGATTGGCAGTTAGTTTCTGGATTGCGGCTGCGATTAAGATGGGTATTGCGGTGGGATGGACGGCTTGGAAACCACACGGAGCAATTCACATTTAAGGGGATTCGTTTGAGGACATATTGCACACATCATAGTTGCAAATGTTTCTTAGGGTAATGAGTATATAAGAGTAAGTAAACTATAGACTAGAGATAGAGATACACAGATATAGAACAGTAATAATAGACTCGTCATAACAGGCCGCCCGAAGACACCATGCCAAACTACTCATGTACACCGAGAAAGCGATGCCAGAGAGAAGCAAAGTCGGATACAAATTCCCAACAGTGTCAAAGTCAAGGAGATCGCACGCCAAAATATCCCCACGGACACAAGCACTCCAAATCTCCAAATCTCCACACATGGATTCCCGCTAACACCACATACGCGATAATCTACCAAATCTAGGATTTGAATAGATACCGAGGTACTTCACAAAGCTCAGCCGTCCAGATGGTGGAATTGATGCCATGCCCACCTGGCACTCAGACTGCCATACCCGTACTTGTGCACCAGCACATACACTGCGTATCAAATCACTACAATCACGTGCGTGTGGAAATGCGGCCGCTTTACACCGCCTTTAATTTTTTGTTGCATGTCGCAGAAGACTAACAAGTCTGTTTCGGCTTGTTTTTCGAAAAGTGGTCAGGTGCCAAGAAATTCCCCTTGAGCCATCAAGTCATAGCACATCACAACTGTAACACGATAAGATGTGTAAGTCAACGGGTATATATTTCTTATCCTCCTCTAACTATGCTACGCTGTGCCCGTCCAATATACTGCTCCCTGTTCGCACCTTCCTGCCCGTCCGTCCTATCCCGTACCTGCCTCTCACAACAACTCTCCCTCCAGCAGAGACATAACGCTTGGAATGAATTGCACCGATTTACGGTGTCATGCAATAAGGAAGGAGCTAGTTCTTTCTATATTTCTGTACTCCGCACTACTCCACGTAGCCTAGGTACCATGTCCAGATGGCGGGGTTTTGGTGAAAGGTTTTTGTAACTCTCATGAACTCGGAACACACTGCGAACGCCTCATCAAACCACTCTATATATTGCAATCAGTCAATCCCACCAGTGTATCCCACATCTTCTGGTCTTCTTCACTCGGCTTTTTGCAGTCGCCATTTTCATCTTTGTGTACACAGCCTAGGAATGGCCTCCACTCGGGCTCGCACACGGTTCTAACTTTGAGAAGAGCACCGGCTTGAAATTATGTGCGTATTGTGTGTGCGTTACATATTCATGGGTCAGAGGACAAGGTGCTTTGGATTTTGTTAGTATTGTGGGAATTGCCCTGGGGCGTCTGGAAGGAAGAGAACTTACGCCTTCGGGATTCCGGTGGAGTACTACTGCGCCTGGGAATTTGGTTGCTCTCCTGTGTGCGCTGTGTTTTGGTTAGGGAGTCTCAGCCAACAAGATGATGAACAGGGGAACATACTTTCTAATTGGCGTGACAGTATCGGAAGAATTTCCAATAATCAACATGGAATGCGGCGTATTTCCCTGGATCGGCTCTACTCATCACAAGTCAGCACCCTTAGCATTTCACTCCAACAAACCGTCAGCCATCCAAAAAACACCTACCTTCAAAACTCCAAACCGCCCTCGAAGTCATCCCCACACAAGGAAACTTATGTCTCGCTCAACTCGTACTCAACCACTTCCCCTGCCCTTCCAACACCCTAAAGTACTTCACAACCCCCCCACCCCTTTCGTAATATTCCTCCCCTTTTCATTATATTGATTCATACACTCAACAGTACTCCCTGGTCCAAACCCCGTGATGTAATTCACCGAGATACAAGGTGCTGAGAAGGGTCCTTCACGACGAGATGCTGAAGTTAACTCGACGGCTTGGGTGTCAGGTTGTTTCACGTTAGCGGTTTACGTGCCATTTCAAACAAAAAATACGATGAGCGAAATCCAGAAATACCAAGTCCCTCTTGAAATCTTAGGATTTTTCTGTATTATTAAAAGCTCATCGGATGTGCAGGATGATCCGGACTTCAACAGGGCGTCACGAACTAGCGGCGTCTTAGTCAAAATAGGCAGATATGTTTAAAGCGGGAAAAATAAGTAGACATGTTTATACCTTCCCTTTTCTTGCTTCTCTAACAAAATAAAACCAAAATAGAAATCGCTGACTTCATGAGTCTGTCTTTAAATCCATCCGTCCTTGCAGATTTGTTTCGGACTCTATGTTAGGTGGTGAGCATTTATTGGTGCAAAATCACAGACAATAACTACATCTTTCGAATACATCACAACAGCTCCAGTGGTTTCCGTGCTAGATCCAACACCATTTATATCCAACAGGATACCTATTGACAACTCAAGCTTCAGCCCTGTTCCGGCACCGGAAGGTATCGCACAAAACGGTCAGTCGTACTATCAAGCACAACCTGTGAGTTTCTCGTTTCTTGTTTTGATATCATTCCCCTCCACCCCACACTTCACCCCGAAGTATCGAAGGTAACTAACTGAAACTCCTCAGGGTGATACCTGCTAAGCAGTGCTACAGTACAAAAATATTTCTGAGGCGCAATTCTTCGCTTGGAATCCTGCCTTGAAAGGTAGTTGCCAGGGAATGTGGGTTGGCTAATACTACTGTGTGGCGGCTTATGAAGCTGGAAAACTGCATATGCCAACAACAGAAACCAAACGTCCCTCTATAGTGCGGTAAGGTCAGATCGTTACATGCAACAGATGGTACAAGTTGAAAGATTCGGAAACATGCGATGAGATTGTCGATATATTCGCAACATTTTCAAATGCCTGTTTCGTTGCATTGGATCCAAGTTTCGGTTCAGGTTGTACTTAACTGACTGAGGGTACGTTGTATTTGGTGGGCATCCCAGGAACACCAACGACACGAATCCAACCAGTCTCAACAAAAAAAGCCTGGACTGAAACTCCTGTCCAAAGTAGAATAGTTTCAGGCTATATTTTACCTCTGGCTAGTTCAGGGTATGTGAGAATTGATCTTCTGCGCCTATAAGAAGACTGACACAATTCATTTCCGATACCTGCGAGTCAATTGCTCTCAAAAATGGTATCTCAGAGCTGCAGCTCCTTTAATGGAACTTAGCGCTTGGAACATCATCCTGGGACAATCTGGTGCCCAACTTTTACGTTTGCGTTGCGGCAGGTGGAAGTTCGACCGCAGGAGACAGCTCAGCGAGCTACAGCAGCAACTGTTTGTGGTCTTGTCTATAAGGTTTTGTTATTTCATGGAAAACATTTTCATTTCTGATTTTGTTTTCTCTACTAGATACATCTTAATTTGTGTTCTAGACACTTTTTGTCATGTGGTAGTCTTCCTTCCCACAATCATCATCTTGCTCCTCACCCCACACAACCTCCCCACAACATTTCTCATCAACTTGCCCCTCGACCAAGTATCCAAACTTGCAAAATACATCGAGTCCAATTTTTTAAAAAAAAATATTGTTACAATACCACCTTCGTTATCATGGATAAAAGAAACTCCCCGATGTCACTCCATCTTCCGCCGAGCCACCTTGAAGTTGCGCTTCACAACAACTGACCGTTGCTTACACGCGTCTACCCTCTCTTCTAAGCGGACGGAGCGGTGGTTGACGAATTCTGTCTCCCGAGTGGGAATCAGTGGGATAATTACCCAGAGTGATTGAGCTGTGAGGGGAGCGACGTGATGTTCGTGAACGCCTAGCACTGGGACGTGCGTTTGCGTAGGGACTTCTGTCTTCTCGTGCTGGTCTGGAGGACATACAACCCATTTTGTTGTGATGAGTATGGTAGTTTGGATTGAATTGAGTGGTGAGGCCCTTATTTTTATTGAACCTTTTCGGGTGTCGTTGGTGTTTTCCACTGCTTGAGTTGACGAGCTGAGAGAACGGAGGGGGATTTAAGGATTGAGGGAAGAGACGAGTCTGGGTGTTTGAGATATAGGAGTAGTGTAAATGCAAAATAACTTCTATATATATTGAAATCCTCCAGCTGATAGGATCAGCAAGGCATCATAGTAAAAAGGGACAAGTGATTGGAGTCCAATCTCAAGTCAGGAAATGGAACTATGAATTGATGCATTGGGACTCGAGTCTAAAATCGGAGTTCTGAATTGATAGATACAATCATCAAAGTAGAAAATGACTCTGGTGATATGATTACTTTTAATAAACCTGCTCGTTTATTCATCTCTGGTTGAATTTGCGTCATTCCTTGGATTTATGAAGTTCCCCATGGAAGTTCCACAGACATGAGTACATGCTTCCTTGCCTATGTATAAGTTAAGTTCATAGTGCTTGTTACTTCTCATCGGATAGGTGACAATATTCAGCTAGTTAACAGAATTTAATCTGGAAATGTCGGAAGTGGAATAGTCCTGGCAGCATTCTTTTCACAACCTTAGGTGCTTCACTACAATTTGCAAAAGACAGGATCGCGCAAGTCATAGGATGTGTGAACACACATCGCATTATTCTAGCAAATACAATTAAATCCAACAGTACCATCTGTCTCTCCATCTGATCACTTTCTATCGCTCAATTATCTCCAAACTTAAACATCCCCCAACTCAGACTCCCCTCCCCCTTCGTCCAAATCCTCTTGGCACCCTCCCCCTCCGCTGCTCCAGCCGCCACATAAAGCGGCCACAAATGCTCCAAAGTCGGATGCGCTTTTCTCAAATCCGATCTCTCCAATAAGCCTCTCAACCTCCCCTCTCTCTCACCATCCACACTTTTCTTCTCGCCCTCCACCGCCACCCTTAATGCCTCATCAAACTGCGTCGTGTATCTTCTCGGTTCTCCAAGAGGGAATTCTAGATCTCGCAAGTTATGTACAGCCATGCCGGATACGATGAGTTGAACTCCTTGATCACGAAGAGGAGCGAGTGCTTTCCCCAGGGCGAGGTAGGGTGCGGGATCGTTAGAGGAGGAGCGGTACGGGAGGGAGACTTGAACGATGGGGATAGAAGGGAAGAGGGAGGTAGATGAGTTGGGAGGGAAGGCGACAGAGAAGACACCGAAGACACCGTGGTCAAGTCCGCGTGTCGTGGGTTTTGCTGGGATGGAGGAGCTGCTGAGGAGGGAGGAGATGGTTGATGCAAGGGAGGGGGAGCCAGTGTTAGGGTATTGGTGTTTATAGTAGTGGGCAGGAAAGCCGTAAAAGCTAGAAAAATGTTAGCCAGTCCATCATATTGATTTGAAAGTTCGGTTGTTTTGGAACGGAGTGGTAAAATGGAGGTGGGAAACAACACATACTCATAAATAAGGTCCGTTTTCTCACTGCTGTTGATCTCAATAGCACCTGGAGCTGAACTCTCCCAATGGGCGGAGATGACGACCACGGCTTTTGGTTTGACGTCGTTTATTATTTCTTCGCCAATCTTTTGAAGTTTGGGGTATACCGGGTGGTTGGTGTCAAACATGATATTTGGCTAGAGCATTGTGCGTCAACTCTGATCCTGGAAATGGGGGAATAAGATAGATAGAAGCAACTTACACCACCATGACTTAAGAAGTAGACTGGGGTCTTCTTAGTCGTTGACATATCGGCAGAGGAAGAGGAAGTAGTGTTGAACTGGCGCCTGAGTTGAGCAAATAATTGCTTGGCGCGGAGAAAAGACGAGGAAGAAGCCACAATTTCAGATGTTTGAGGAGAGAGCAGGATGGCTATAAGTATTACTGCGAGAGTAATGACAGCAGTAAGAAATGGACGAATTGAAAAGAACATGAAGGCGAACAAAAGCGATACCTGTGGCTGAAGACATGGGGGATGTTGTTATTTATCAGTCTCCTGATTGGATGATTTGTAAGAACATTGGAAATGTTTTCGGCTCCCGCTCGGCTACGCAAGCAGCTCGGGACCCCTAAAGTCTAATAGCAACGGAACA
>JBAMDN010001059.1:0-26876 GCA_037074945.1 Tetracladium marchalianum
ATTCGTTACGATAGGACGCAACGCAGCGTTTTGTTCTTGATTTGGATGATGGAATTCGTTTGCGGATACTCTACCTGGGTGCTTGAGAAGGCATTTAGACATCGTGCTTTATTTCTTTCTTGCGTCAATTGTTTTTGCGTTGGTATGCGTACCTCCCGCGTTACCTGCCGGGAACGCGATGGATGGGAAGGAGATGATGGATGCACTGGATTCCATGGGGGAAACTGCGTCTGTGGAGTACATAGGTGGGCGTATGCATTGCATGGTGCTGATCATGAATCAAACTGAACATATGGGAGTTCGTATGTATGGAATCGCATCGATTTCTTCGTTGTTGATGTCTACGAGCGTGGACCGGGAGAGAATTCCTTCGAAATCTTTGAGCCACTTTGTAGACTTCGCTAGAAGCTGCTGTTGCGTTTCATACATATTTATGGGAAATTCGACTGTGCTAGGTTCGAGAAGAGCTTTGTACAGCTCGTCGAGTCTATTGGTCTCTTGCTTGATGCCTTCGAACTCGTAATGTGAAAACCCGAACAAAGACTGGGTGCCTGCAATCGGTTAGCTCGCAGTTCACGGATGCTTAAGACAGAAGTATACTCATGTGATCGAAAATGGGCATCATATGATTTTCTACAACATCCCTTTGCCACGGAGAAGCCGTAACAGATTTCGTTTTCCAATCTTCTATGATTTTCACCCCATTTGCAATATGAGAGAATGCACCCGGAATTCCTCCAAGCAGAAGTTCAATGCAAGTAAACAAGGAGCATGCGACGAGGATAAGCTCCGTCTGCATCGGTGACTCTGCAGTAGATCGTTGAAGAGCCACGATCGCTTTGTTGTAATGTTGCAATGCATTGTAATCTTTCGAGGCAGAGTTGATGTAATGTGGAATAGTTCGCTGTGTGAACATACTGAGTGAGATCACGGAATGCCATATTGAAGGTTCCGCGTTACTCATCTGAAGGAGGATCTTGTTCCAGAATTCGGTGTCGAAAGTGCCAGATAACATGGGTCCAAGGACAGCGATATAGAAACTGAAACTTTTCTTTTCGCCCTCAGAACCTTGATTTAGATTGAGACTCAGATGCGGGATAGACGGTTGTCGAGGTTGAAGTGGACGTCGATTTACGATTTGGTTTTCAGCTGCTGTTTGCGATGAACTGTACTCGCAGGTTTTGCCGGCTGTAGAACACCGCCGGCATTGTGGTTTCGCCTCATCACATTTCACACGTCTTTTTCTGAAAGCTATTAGTCTATGCAAATTGAGATTCTAGTGTATGGAATAGAGAACTCTTACTTGCAAGTGACACAACCCGATTTTGATTTTGTATGAGGGCGTTGACTAACGGGTGCAGATTTACGATTTGGTTCGGGAACAACGTAGCCTTTGCAAATAAAGTTCCCATCTTCACAACGTTGACATATCGGCTTTGCTTCGTCACATTTGACTCTCCTCATCCTGTCAAGATCGTCAGTTCCATGGAATTCTCTCTCTCTCTGGAATGATCACGTGTTCTCTCTTTCAATTACTCACTTGCAGGTCAAGCATCCCGTTCGGGATTTTGTGTGAGATCTGATGGTCAACTGTGTTGGATTTGTTGTTCTTGGTAGGTCTTGGGAAAACTGGTTTGAATTGTGGGTGGGGCTAATGGGCCTAAGGGTGTACTCAACGTCCACTAGGGCATCGTCCATTTTTGAGGATATACTCCGCAAATATGTGCTGACAGCGCTGGACTCTGTTTCTCAAAGCATTCCCCGCTTCTGGTAGATATTCACGAACAGGCAGAAAGAGAAGGACATCTTTCTCTTCAGCAGGTTGACTGCTCGCTGCGGCATCAACATTGTCTGGGTTGGATTCTCACGTCAGCGGTGCCATGGAATTTGTGGACTTCTGTTGCCATGGCGGAAGGCTGATCGAGAGTCAGCCAAGTAAACAAAAAACCCCTCTAGCTCACCTGAAAATGGTCTAAATGCCTCTAAAACGAGAAAATGAAGAAGAGAATACCTTATCTGTGACGACCAAAACAGCCGCTTAGGATAAGATTCTATTACCGTTCCCTAAGGACGATATATCTATATTAATTAATTTTATGGGGCTATTATAGATAGAGAATGAACGCCAAGACAATACCCAAACAGGCATCTGACTAATGTGGCACTTTGGCATCCAACCTCCCTCACATCCTATTGCGTTCCCAACACGAACATGACGCTTACAACAAAACAATATCTCTTTAGAAGGATAATTACCTTCGTATCCTTTGATCCAATCTGACTAATCTGTGGAGCACTCAAATTCCATCGAACTCGATATTTAGTAGGTATGTATCACTTTCCAAATATTGACGGGTTGCGTGTTGCCTTTTATCAATTTTGACCGTGTCAAGTCCGATTTCATTATCATGAGCTGATAGTAAATAGTGTAGGTCTTACCTCTAGTAGGTCATATTCAACTATCACTAAATTGCTTGCAGAAATTTGAAACCTGCTCCAAAATCTCTGAATGAATAAAACGACGGGCAAGCACCAAGATCATTTCTAAATGAAGGCGATCTCAAGTGGATTCACAACATCAAAGTCTCTCGAAGTCGTCATGAACGACATCAAAATTCAAGAGCTACAACCCGAGAGCATGAAGAAAATGCAACATGAGATCTGTTGTATCCCCGAACTGGTTAAAACAATTCTCCTCAATCTTCCTATCAATGACCTACTTGTCTCGGCTCAACGTATCAATCGACTCTTCTCCAGCAAAGTCTTTTTCTAAGTTCTGAGCCGCAGTCAAATGCCAGGAAGAGATGGGGTTGGACTATGAACCCTTTACTATTGGAAAAGTTTCCGTTCCGGTTTCCTCGCCAAAACATGACGGCCAGGCACCGAGATTGCTTTGTGACCAAAACGCGACCTTTCGATGAAATTGTTCGCGGGGTTGTCCTGCCTCATTTGAGTCTGCCTTGGGGAAACGATGATGTGTCCCGTTGCGCAGTTATTCGAAATGAGTCTAGTTGACGACGTATGCTGGTTGTCCAGCCCGCTGCTCTCAAGCTGATAATTCATGGACAATCTTCATTACCGCAACACATCTATGAAACTTGGTGGTCTGGCATGCAGATTGTGCCATTCCCTAAAGGACTGTCGATGGCCCCTCTTTATGACATTGCAATGCAGGCTCTTTACGACTGGGATGAATACCCTTCTTTCTCCGTGGATTGGAAAATATTATTAGGACCTAGAGAAATGACCACCTCGCCACTTTACGCAGCTGCACGACAGGAGAATCTTACGAGAGATCCTCCTGATCGTCGCGTTTATAATGCTGAAATGGCCTTGGAACTACATTTTGATCAACACGATTATGATGGCGTGAGACTCGAACGATACGAAGGCCCAAATTTCAAGAGTGAAGCATCTATTCTGCCTAAACGATCAGGTAGACCTGGACTGGCTGATAGATGATAATGAATCGGTGAGTACCTCGGAATGCCAGGATGGGGCTCTTATCGGTGTTGGGCTTACCAAATTCGGGAGGTATACTATCTCGCCTGATATCCGATCATCATGGTCGATCCTTTCAAATAGACATCGAGGCTGACGATCAGAACACTACCTTGGCGGGGCGGGATACCGATTTTATAACTCGGGAGTAGTACGGCGCAGGAGCGACGACGCCCGCGACCGTGTAGAAGTAGTTTATTCGCGAAGGTAGTTGATTCCGTTTTGACAGGACAAACTCTTGGCGTCGGGCACCAATCCAAGGACAAGTACAAAGACAGGTCATTTCTAGCCTTATCATCCATCACCTCAATTCTCTGGTGATTTTTGGTTGTTTGAAAACTCACAAGCTTCGAAAGAAAGCAAGGGGCCGGTAACTATTCCTATGATCTAAAGCGAATTCGATGCCGAATCGACAGCACTGCACTGTTTACAAACATGAACACAACTTCCCAACAACAGACCTGCCATCATCCTACCAGTGAACACAACTCCATTTTTGACAACGATCAAATCTGCTACTCAAACTCACACGAATCTACTGTGATCACAAGATCACCCTCTCACGATATCAACATTAGCAGCAATAATATTTTCTCGAAATTCCTTCTCCTTCCTCTCGAACTCCGGGAAGAAATCTGGTCACTATGTACCCTCCCAGGCCCGCGTCTTATTGAAGTCTACGCCGAAAGAAGTCTCTGCATCACACAGTCAAATTCATCTAAAAGCACCTCTGAACTCTCTACATGCCACACTGTCAAAGGGTCATCTCAATGCTCCCACCCCAAAATCGGACAATTCTTCACATCCAACCCACATCGCTTCCCGCTCCTCTCCGTCTCCCAAGAGTCGCGAAGAATCGCTTTGAAAACTTTCTCTTTCTGTTTCTCCCAATTCTCGTCCCCTGGGATTTTGTTCCAACCCAACATCGACACAGTTTACTTCCGCTCGGAAAACCAACTAATTTTAACCAACGTCCTGCTTGATGCCCAAACCTCTTCGAAGCTAAATATGGACAACGTAAAGTCCTTTGCTTTCGATACATGGGAAGACCGCTATGGCGATAACGGAGGTCCACAAAACTTCTTCCCTTTCCTTCACAAATGCCCGAATCCGATGTTAAGCGGCCTCAAGAACCTCTTTATCATTCGTATCCCCGTCTCGAATGAAAATGCTGAGGGACAGGAAATAGCAAGATGGATACTTTGCATCAAATCCACCCTTACAGCTCTGCAAAATGATTTAAATCCCAGCATCGAAGTAGTGCGAAAATCCAAACTTTGGGATGGCAAGAATAAAATTCCCTGGGTCGATACGCCGCACTGGAAGTCTCGCATGCGTGTCGAGGCTACAAGAGAAACCCTCAAGGAAAGGGTTGCAGCTCTAGGTGAGCGCGCGAGGATTCCTCTTTATAGCTACGAGCAACAAGCTCTGGATGCTGCTGCGGAAGTGAAGAATGAGCTGGGGAAATTCTGATGTGCTGAAGGAGTTTCCAGCTCGAGACATCAGGACTCCAGATGCGATTGATCTTCCAGAAGAGATTGTAAGTTTCGCGATGGATTTGAGTGGAGGTTTCGGTGAGACTGAGTGTTATCCTGTGGGCCGGTGAGAGGCTGTATTCTTGTCTTGCCCAGGGAGTAAATTCTTGTATGAAAATTTTTCTCTTGTTGGTGTTTTCGGTTTTTCTGAGGATTTTCTTGTTTCTGTTGAGGCCGTCATCTTCATTCTCTGCGTTCGAGGTGGATGATTCGGTCACATGGTTCAGAGGGAACGGGGATGGCAACAAAATCACAATTCCCGTCGACGACCCCAATACCTCTCTATAGATCTGATCTCGAATTTCGCCAGGTAGTTGAGTGAGAAAGTTGATTTTGGTCATGATTCTAACACCAGCTTTCTTTGCATCCGGCTCGTTTCTGTTCTGGATGCAATTCTCTGCCCAGCCGTTGAGGCCCTTTAGAATGTTTCGTTGAAATCTTGCAAGAACTGCTCGGTGGTTTTGTATGAATATTCTTTCTCAAGAAAGACATGAAAGTACCCCATCTGGAAACAGTAATATATACCACGTTGCCTCCTGAAGCCGTGAAGCATGACACGCTCCGTCAGCCATCAAGGTTCTTTCCCCTCCTCTGTTCCCACTCAACCTCAACCTACCCACCTGTTTTACTCCATATTACTAATTGCATGGACATCTTTTCTCGTTTTCGAAAAAATATTCATCGAAAACTACAATAATCAAGTAATGCACACTCTTAAAGCTCTAAGCATGTTGATTTCTCGTAGCAATGCCAATGCTGATGTGATATCGGCGTTTACCTAGTGTATCCATAGGCATGAGAACATACGATATGTACGAAAAGTAATACTACAGTTACAGGGTGAGAAACAATGACAGATCAGAGAGAGAGAGAGGAAATTTGCTTATCCTCTGGATTCTTCATTACATATATGAAAACACGTTTGAGGTCAAGGTAAAAGCACCAAGCTTGATGAAAATAATGCTCCTGACATGTACCGAGCTTTTGTTGTTTATGATTTCAACTACGTACCTAATTGATGATAGAACTATTCTTTATCTCAACACATTTTGAAACATGCAAGAATTTATTTAGCTTCTGTCGATGGATGGCAACATCACTTTTGTGCGCTCGCGCTGTGTGCTACTTGTTCATTCTTCAAAATGAACAGAAATCCTGAAAAGTTTGTCACTAATTAGAAACGATACCTTCATCTGCACTCACACATATCTTTATTCCTCCCCTCCTCACTTAACAGACCTCTCAGCCCATCCCATCACCACTCACATCCCCAACCTCTTCCTCTCCTCCCTCTCCTTCTCCGCACCCACACACCTCGACTCATACACCCTCGCTAACAAGTCCTCAGTAGTCCACACCCTCTCATTCTTAACCTCACCCCAACATCTTGGTATCACGAAGCGATACAAACTACGATTCGCCCTCCGACGAGCCTCATCTTGTTCTTTCGATGAGGGTTCATCGAGTTGACCACCAACGATGAGAATGCGATGTTCGTAGAGTTTCTTGCGGATGATGATGAAGGATTTGGCGCGCATGTCAGAGGATGTGAGGGGTTGCGGTGTGGAGAGGGTGGGGTAGGAGGGGGTGAGTGTTGTATAGATTTCTTCTTTTTCTTTTTCTTTTTCGTCTTCTTGAAGAGCTTGTTTGGATTGGAGTGGGCTTTGTGTTTGCTCTTGAGTTTGAGTTTGGGTCTGGGGCTTTCTTTTCCAGAAAGGGAGAGGATTCTGATGGTTAGAGGGGAAACATGTGGGATGGGCTTTAAAGTATGGATGAGGAGTGAGAGAGGGAGAGGTGGGTGTTGGTGGGGATGAAGGAAGGGAAGAGAGTGATGTAAGAGATGAGTATGTTCTTGCTCTTGTGCTTGTGCTTCCATGTGAAGCTGGTGTTAAAGTGGGCGGAAATTGGGAGTGAGGAAAAGAGGAGTAGGATTTTAGTTCTGGTAGGCCAGAGTTGAAACTGGATGATCGCTTGATCTTGGAGGGTGGGGTGGAAGGAGGCATCTTGCACTTCGGAAGGCCTTGGTTTACTTTGCTCCTGCGCCTCTGTCGTACTGAGGATTTTGTTGGTTTGGGAGAAATAAGATTTTGGAGAGCTGTGTTTTTGTTTTTGAGACGAGGAAGACGAAGTGTCTCAGGGTGATTCAACTCCTACAATTTTCGAGACGACTGTACTACAATGATGTCGTTAACAATACCTTTAGAAATTTAACCTTAGGGAAAGACTATTCTATGATTGAGATACTACATCCTTCTATTTTCCCAACAAAGCCGAATACCACCAGTATATGCGCGACCTATCCACCCAACTCACAAAACCACAACAAAGAACCCTTTTGCCACCGTCCCAGTTTCAAATCAACTTTGGTAATTCCTCCATCAACGATTCAACAACCCACTCCAAAGTCTTCCCCATCTCATTATCCACACCCTCCAAACACTTGATTCCATTCGCTTCCAACAGACCTTCTTTGAAAACCCCCTCGACATCACCACCCTCAAACATCCACGCATGATCTTCCTCATAATTAGGCCAAACTATCTTATCCACATATCCGGGTGGATCCTCCCAGAAGCCCTCGAGAGTCACATAACCTGTTCGGGCTTCTCGTCTGGCTTTAGCTTTGGCGTACGAGACTCGGAGAAAGATCTTGATGTCAAGGTGCGGTTGGACCGAGGACATGGAAGGGGAGTATAGAAGAAAACCATCGAAGATGCAGATTCGTGGGAGTTTCTGGGAAGTGGTGGTTGTGTTGGGTGGTGTGGGGAGGTTGTCGTACCATGTCTGAACTTTGGATTTCAAGGCGGTGATGGTGCTGTCCGGGACGGGGCAGGGGCCAATAGAGTTTTGATCTTCCTTTGAGTCGAGATCAGGCTGCGATGTTGTTAAATTCTATTTGGTAGAGGATCTTTAACAAAAGAAATGTACTAACTGGGAACGTTCCTTCTTGGTGGATGTGCTGGAGTGATTTGACGATGCCGGGAATGGATAGAGCTTCTGCGCAGTCCCAGTCGAGTAGGCCATTCTTTGTAGGTAATCTGACAATGATATTAGCCGTTTAAGCCAAATATTTGGTGTTGTAAACTGCAAGCTCAGAGTGGAGTGGATGAAGATACTGAATGGGTGACTCGACGAGGTTGTCTTCCTGTTCCTTTCACGACTAAGTTGACAGGGGGAAAAGCGCATATCTCCACTCTAACAGGGTTTTAAGTCAAGACTCAATCCGTCGAAATGAGTAGTAGTCACCCGATCCTATGAAGAACTTCCCAACTCCTCCTTCCCACTATCAAATGTGGCAGCTAAAATCCCACACTCCCCATATCCACATCCGACAAATCAGAACAAAACCAGCAACAAAATCCAAAAGGAAATAGACATGGCTCATTAAACACAAAATATGCAACATAAAAGTATCAACTTACTCAGTCTCCGCGCGATAGAAGTCATCCTCATGCAATACAAATGTGTCAGGGAAAATATCTCGTAGAAGCCTGGCCAGCGTTGTCTTCCCACTTGAGGAGCAGCCGCTGAGGCCAACAACAACCGCTTTATTCGCGATGCTCGAAGCCATGTTGTGTATCTTTTGGGAATGGTGAGATTGAAGAAATGGAAAGGTTAGTACCCGTCGCTGGGCGAGAGTTGTGAGATTATGACTAGCGGCGGCCAATTGTCTTGGCGCGTGGATCTACAAGTGTTGGATGTGCAGTATGACTCTGCGAGCAAAGGCTGTTTTGTCTCTCTTCTTGTATTTCCCAATGTATCACACAAGCAAGAGTGACACATACTGCACGACCTTTGAGTTCCGATATTCGCTCAAACCGAGAACTCTCAAAATGCCAGTTCAGAGTAGGTTTGCCAGTACACGCGAAACACAAAAATTATAGACAGGTAAGACGAGAGAGCTCATCGGCAAAAGTACACTATTACATGGATTGGATATTTAAGAAGAGGGCTATTTTATCAACCAATCCAAGGTGGTTTTCAAGAATACCCGCTGAGCAACAAATTATCTATGTATGCAAAACGTTCATTGGATATCCCTCAAATCTGCAAACGCATCTCATCTATGGCTTGACAGCGTGGATAGCAGCAGCAAGTCTCTTGACGTTGTCAGATGTGATACCTGCTACTGAGATTCTGCCGTCCCTGGTAGCGTAGACAGAGTGCTGATTGATTGAGATTAGCTAAATTCTACTTTAGAAATGAAAGACAACTCACTTCTTTGGCCAAAGTCTCCATCTGTGCTGGGCTCAATCCAGTATAAGCGAACATGCCGATCTGGCTGGTAATGTGGCTCCAGTCATGCTTGGATCCCAAGTTCTCCAACTCCTTCTTCAGCAGAGCACGCATAGTGATGATACGATCAGCCATACCCTTAACCTCACCCAACCACTGCTTGTTCAAGGCAGGGTCGTTCAAGATCTTTGAAGCGACACGAGCTCCGTGGACTGGAGGGTTCGAGTAAAGAGGGCGGACCAAGATCTTGATCTGTGAATCAACTCGGGTCTTCTCTGCTGCATCGGCGCACACAACGGAGAAGGCTCCAACACGCTCACCATACAATCCCATGTTTTTAGCAAAGGATTGCGCGAGACATGGGTTGTGGCCCTCCTCTACAAAGTGGCGGACGGGGAATGCATCGAGATCGGTGTTACCGGATGCGAAACCTTGGTATGCCATGTCGAAGAAAGAGTAGTGACCTCCAGCCTTGATGACATTGCTAATCTCCTTCCACTGCTCCTTGGTAGGGTCGACACCAGTTGGGTTGTGGGCGCATGCGTGAAGCAAGAAAGCACTTCCCTTTGGCGCAGCCTTAATATCGGCAATCAAGCCCTCAAAGTCAAGACCAATTGTGTCCTTGTTGTAATATCTGTATTTCTCCACCTCAAGCCCAGAGTCCTTGAAAACCGCTGCGTGGTTTGCCCATGATGGGTTGGGGATGTAGATCTTCTTTGCGCCTGGGAAGAAGCGTTGAAGGAATGCACCACCAATTCGGAGGGCACCGGTACCAGAGATGGATTGTGTGATTGCGATACGGTCGAGGGCAGGGGAGTCGGCGCCGTAGGCAAGAACAGCAGCAGCCTTGGTGAAATCAGGGACACCAGTGATACCAGCGTACTCCTTGTTCAATTGTGCGTCAATTACCTGTTGCTCAGCAGTTCGGACTGAGGGAAGGACGTATGGTTTTCCCTGGTCGTCACGGTATGCGCCAACACCTAGGCTCTGTCAGTTATGGGTAGAGATGTTTCCTTCGATTGTCGTACCGAGATTGATCTTCTCCTTGAAGCTGTCGGCCTTGAAAGCCTCAGTGATACCTGCGAAAATGTTAGAAAAAGCAAGTCAATAGGGATGGCACCACCCACCGAGAATGGCCTTTGCGGCGCGTAGGATTAGCAATTGAATTCGCAGAGATATCGGATGAGGATACTTACATCCTGTAGAGTAGTTAGCAATCAATTGCAATTACTGCAGACAGAGCCGAGGCGGTGATTTACTTACTGGAGGTCCCTGAGGAACATCTGCCCATGTGGAAGCTTGACGGACTGCGACGGAGCTTCTGGCAGCAGCGGCGCGAGCCACGGTCTGCCTGCTGGCAATTCGGACGGAGGAGAGCATCTTGAATGAATCTGATGGTGTTGTGGAAAGAGAAGAGAAGGAGGGTGGAAGAGAGGTGACTGTTTCTTTGGATATAAAAAAAAGACGGCCTCGCAGGTGAAATGACTCTATTATGCCTTGTGCAGTTGCGTCTTCGGAGTTTGGGGCAGCGTTACGTACCGCCATTACATATCTAGTTCCGGTCTAGCGTGGCGTGTTTACTTGGCGCCATCGTCCCATTTTCGACCTCGGGTCAGGTGAGGATTTCCTTGTGGAGTCCTGTTCATCTCACCCTTCTTTTCATTCCATACCACAACTTCCTCCATCAAGATCTCAGCTGTCGAAGTTTCAAGAGGTGAGATGGGAATCACAAATGCCATCTGTGCTGCAGTGCAGCAAAGCGTGTTTGGCATGAGCCTAAATTCCTTAGCTGTCAAAGCGACAAGGAACAAGCGATCATGATGCAAGACGCAACACACCTCCCTCCAAAATGAGACTTGGCATCCGATGTATTCATTGTCATTGTTACGTGCGCAAGATCAGAAGACTCCTGGCTGTAGTTAACAGTACAGTATACGTTATGTATATAACAAGGTAGAAGTAACCTTTGGTTCTCAATTGTTTCTTGCCCTGGTTCTGACTGCGCATGCTGCCGAGCCCCCGTGGGGTACAGAGTAAAAGCACAAGGGCTTAACTTCACGATTTGCTTTTCTACTACACTATTCTCCCTACGTCGCATACTACTGTCTGCATCTCTTGCCGATCCCTCTCTTGCAATTGCAAAGCTCTCTTGGGGGCACAGGGCCGGTGCCAATGGGAAGAGGAAGCTTCAGCCCTGTCAGCAGCTCCAGAATCAATCTAGAGGCTAAGCAAGGAACAAATAGTTGGCAAACCAATAATACAAGAAGATGAAGCTGGCGGCTTCGATCCCATCTTCGTGGATCCTGAACAGTATGGTTGTTGCTGTGACAACAGATTCTTATCATGATTGGAACTATCCCTCTCGGACTGCTCACTTTAACGTTCATCTATCTCATAAAATCCACTCTGGCTTATTGTGACTATGTTGCCCTTGCAAAGAAATCTGGACTTCTATATCACTTCTCTCTGCGTTAACAGAAACAATCCTCTTGATAACAGATAATAGATTTACTATCTTTAGTTACGGGTTTAGGGAGTCTTGCGTATCCTGCCATTGACGTCGTTCTGCTTCCCCTCCTCCTCTCTTTGCCCTACATAAAGGTCTCAAAGATTCCTGTGTAAATCTTCCTCCCCACAATTTGTTTCCAATAATAGCTCATGATACAGGCTCTATTCAGTGCATCGTGGATGGCGTTGGACTCAACGGACGCGCGATCAGCTTAGGGAAGTCTATATGATTGCAATACCATGGTCACTCTACCTGAATAGCAGTAATGCAGAGGTAAATATGCAGCTATTATCACGAAGCCAAGGTTTCCCAAAGCCGTTGGAACTCTATGCACTTGTTGATATGTTTGGGAGCTCAATTGTCTCGACTGAGAGTGACACCTGGAAGAGACATCGAAAGATCGTCACACCTGCTTTTGCGGAAAAGAGCAATCTTTTGGTATGGCGAGAGAGTCTACATCAGACTAGTGGAATGCTCAACAATTGGTCCAAACTAGAGGGCAATACGAAAGGGACAATGACCGTCGAGGACGTGCGTCACGATGCCGCAAATTTGGCCTTGAATGTTATCAGCGGCGCTAGATTTGGTGTCAGTCAACTCTGGGAAAGGGAGAACGATTTAAATTTGGGAGAGAACCTCATTCCAGGTTTCAATACGACCAAACTGATCAAAGGCCCCACTTATACATTCCGAGATGCTTTACAAGCGTTCATCTCCGGGTTACTTTGGCTGATCGTGATCCCAGAATGATTGTTGAGTATGTATTGCACCGCTTTTTCGACCATTGCTTTAATATGTTTCCTTAGAACACCTGTCTTTCCATCTTCATAAGAATGTGCTGAGAGCACATACGGAGTGTACAAATTATTCAACGAACTAAGGGACTTCAAGGCCAATCAATTGAACCATGTTGATGGGCAACCCTCAGACATCATGACTACATCTCAATCCAGAAATCTGCGCCGTCCATCAGATGCTAATTCTTCCAGTTTCGCTGGTGAAGGCGTCACAAGACGTACCGGAAGAGCCTAAAGGCGTCTATCTGACCAACCAAGAGGTGATGGCGGATTCATGGCTTCTCCTTTTCGCTAGCCATGAAACAACTGCCAATATGCTCCACCTAGGTTAGACTATCTTTTCTTGTTTTTGCAATCAGAGAAACCTTTCATCGAGTCCAAATTTCAGAAACAGCTCGACTAACGCAAGAACTATGAACAGTATGCACTCACTTTCCTAGCCATCGAGCTTAATACACAAGCAAAGCTCCAAAAACAAATTGACAACATCATCGGTTCAAGACCAAAGGAAGAGTTGACCTACGAGAAAGACTTGAGCTGTCTATACAACAGCCTTGTCGGTGCCTCCATGATGGAAACCTTTCGTCTCATACCACCAATATCTGAGGTTCTCAAAGATTGTCGTGGATATGGCCCCAAGTCCTCCGACTTAACGGCAAGGAGCACGACTTAGATGGCTTCATACCACAATGTTGGTTTTCTTCTTCAAGTGATCAATCTTCTCAACAACATGATAAAGAAGCCTCTGGTGCCGCTGAGAACATTGATGGGCTGGAAAAGGTATCATACGAATCAAGTGATAGTGGAAGACTCTTCACGCCCATCAATGGATCCTTCCTGCCTTTCGCCAAAGGCCCACGTAGCTGCCCCGGAAGACGATTTGCGCAGGTTGAAATGACAGCCGTTTTGGCGTTTATCTTTCAGGAGTACGATAGAGTTGACTCAGTTGAGTGTTTCCAAGTGGGCGAGCGATGAGTAAGTGAGTAAGATGGGGAAGTTGGAGAGGAAGGCACTTTATGACAAGTCGGTAAAGGAGACGAGAAAGGTGATCGATGCAAGCTATTCTGAAATTACTTTCAAGATGGGTACGAAGGTTCCGTTGAGATTGGTCAAGAAGGGGGAGGAGAGGTTTGTGGACCGTTATTTATTAGACGTGGATTGGACTGAATTGAATTTTCGGTATTTACGAAGGAAGCCTGGTGATTATTTGCAACTAGGAACTTAGTTTTCCATCAGTAATTAGCTCTTGGTCCAAGGCACCTGATCAGTGTAGCAATGGTTGAAATATATTTGCACGGGCAATACCCTTCTTGGCAGTGTCCTAGCAAGCAACGCCAAGGCAAGCTTGAATTATAGCTCAGACATGTTATTATTATTCTTTTACTCGACCCAAGTCAATGAAGTGGCAAGTCTTGAACGGCTCAGGTGAGTGAGCAGAAATGAAAGCGAACTATCAAAGTTGTTAATATATCACCTTAGGCAAATACGAGCCCGACACCATTACGAGCAGTGGTGGGTGGTGGATTGTTCGACAATTGCGGCGAGGACCCCCTTGCATGCGTCATCGCGAGTCGCAACGACTTCACTTCGTCACAAGAAACAGGGACCACTGAACCGATGGACTCTTGTACCAAAATCTTTTGCTCGCGATACCGACGTCCTCCTTGAAGCGAAAGCCAGACATTCTTTTAGTCTCTTCGGCCATCGTCTGTTTATATGCTTCTCTATCTCTAATCTGCGACAACAAGCAGAATTAAGCATGGATCCATACTCCCAGCAAAGGATGCGGGAGAATGCAAGACCATTATCTGATTATCAGCCGTGAGTATGATGTTCCCAGTGATCAAAGAAGCAGTACTGATTATCTCAAGTCAACATGACCCTTCCCAACCCCGCAGCTCATCCTTCAGCGGCGCACCCCTTTCACAATCACCAACCCGCCAACAATCATGGTCTCGATTCTCCATCCCCACCACAGCCGACTCCCTCTCCTCCGGCTTCAAATACGACCCACGTCTTCAACAACTCTTCGTGACTCCTACAATGTGGCAAGAATTCACCTTCGACGTCCTCCGCGCAGCCAAACTCTCGTTCGAAGAAGATAAAAAAGCCTGGGGAGCAGGTCTAGCATCTGGAACCGCTAGTACCTTCCTTCTACTCTTCGCAGGCCCAGTGGCGGGGTATTATATGGGCAAAGCGGTTCATAAGAAAACAGTAGTAGAGAAGGCGAGGGAGAGATTGCTAGAGGATGGGAAGATAAATAATACATTAAGGATATGGAATGAGGATGTGTGGGCGAAGAGGGGTTTCCATACTTGGATTGAGTTACCGGAGGAGGGTAATGTGGTGAACCGAGCTGATGCAAAGAGGTTTCGTATTGTGATCATCCCGGGAGCGGTGGTGACGACGGGCTTGCCTATGAATTCGCAGGTTGCTAGTCCGGCGGAAGTGGAACTTCCTGGTGCTGGACCGTTATTTCAACAATCTGGATTGCCGACGGTGCAAAGTCCAGTGCAAAGCACTATGCCACAAGGGATTGTTCACCAAGGCTCTATGTCTCAGATGCAGAGACCGCCTCACCACTCGCTTAGTTCGACTATACAACAGAACTTCAATAACCTTCCTCCGCCTCCGCCGTCTTTCCACCAGCAGCCTCCGGCGCAGAATCAACAACATACTCAGCAGATATTCAATCCTTCTCCAACTCCACCATCTGCTCCATCATTCCACCAGGAGACTACCCCAGGTCAACAAGCATATTCAAATACTGACACACAATCTCAAAGTCCAATAACTCCTCAGTTCTATCCAAACCAAACACAACAACAACAACAGCAGCAGCAGCAACATGACCAAGCCGCCCCAACCGTTCCAATTCGTCCTCTTAGAGAGGACATATCTCCTCCGCCATTGCCCACAAGAGTTTCAACATATCAGGAACTTCCTGGCAATCAAATATACGAGGCGCCGAACACTGAAGTGCCAGCAGTCTTCGAACTTCCAGATAACCAGTACAACAAGACGAAACCAGTTCAATATTACGAAATGGACGGTGAAGGTGTGCCTCGGTAGAGTTGGGACTTGACTTTTTCGATTTCGGGACGACCCAGCATCAAAATTACTAGACCACATATCAGTAATTTCTTGGCGTGCATGATAGAGGAATATCACGTTTCCATTGCATGTAAACATATTGCGAAAGCATTGTATGGTATGTTGGGTTGGAGAGTTAAAACAAAATGATACCCAAAGGTGGAAAAGCCTTGTTTGCAATGATTTCTATACAATTCCTGTTCGAGTTTCCAACTTACCGTAATACGTGGCGATATTTCTATTTTTCTTCAGATTCACATTTCAAGGTTATCCTGAACCTTCGACTGTGCATTTCTCACATCAAAAGTAGCTGGTGCCACAGCACCTCTGAAGTTGGGGTAAAGAACAACCTGACCGCCAAGTTTCAAGGACTTTAGAAGCGAGAAGCAAACAAACCGGCCCATCCTTAGGCTGAAAGGTTAACATGCCATCAGACCACAAAGTCAAAGCCATCGTTAAACAAAACAACACAAATAGCAAATGAAATCGCCATTTTGGTTCTCACAACAAGTTCCAAAGCGTCGAGGAGCTTGAAACACCATCCGATCTTCAGAAACAAAACATGTCTTGACCCCCGTGTCTAAGCGACATGTCTTGGCGCTTCCTCAAAACAAATGTCCAACCCCAAGATTCAAGACCATGCCCATTTCTCTCTCCTCTCATCTTCTCTCCTCTCTTTCTTCTCCTCTCTTTCTCTTGATCACCCAATAACTTTAAGTACAAAATCATAATCGAAAGTATCAACGAAAAAAGTTGAAATAGACCAGTATCACTGATCAAAATGTCCAAAGAATCCAAACCCTTCCTGAAATACACGGATTCCGACTCCATCTCAGGAGATCCAGAATCACAATCACCACCAACAACAAAATCACAACAGTCTCAGCATCTCCTCCCAACAGTCGAAAAACACTACTCTCGATTCATCTCCTACAGCACGATATTCGTCTTGACATCTGCTTTTTGGATGCTGGTTGTTTTCATCTTCGTCCCTTCACCTACATCAAATAGTGCTTCTAGTGTGGAGGTAGGAGGGGTTGGGAAGTATGATAGTCGAAAACACAATGTCACTTCTGGAGCGAGATTGGTGACGTGTGGTGATAAACATGAGAATGCGGAGGCGAGAAGATTAGGGTGTAGTTATGATGTTTTGCTCAATGCGTGGGTTCCAAAGGAGTGTTTTGATAAAGAGTACGTCCTTTCCCCTCTCTCTCCCATCCATTCACTCCAAAACTAACCTCCCTCCCCCCAAAATAGATTCGTAACAGAATACTTAGACGACTACTCCTCGACCGCTTTCGCTGACGTAGAGCTAACCCAACCCCTCAAAACCGTCGACGAAATGGTCGAAGCAAACGGCGGGAAGCATTATTATACGAGCAAAAGGGATCACGTGAATCACTGTGCGACCTTATGGAAGAAGCAGTTTTGGGTGCTGTTTGAGGAGAGGAGGGAGAAGGATACGTTTGTGGTGAATGGTGGACATACGGATCATTGCGCGACGTTTTTGATGCAGGCGGCTGATACGGATCAGAGTGTTGCGACGAGGGTTGATGTTGGGTTTGGAGGGTGTTGGGTTAGGGATTAGATTTGTGGTATTTGAGGGGGGAGTGGAGATTTGGAATCGAAATTAGCGTTGACAGGGGTAATATCGTGGGATAAAATGGAATAAAGATTTGGTTAATTTATTGTGATGATTGTGTTGATGTTGTCCTCTTGATGTGGTTGCATCGAAAATATTGCGTATTCAGTTTTTGACATGACTACATCTCATGAAAATAATCGCCTGATACCGCCGATGACTCCTAATGCGGCCTTTACAACCACAAATCCTACAGCTCCGAGCCCAATGGTAGCATAGACCAAAGCCTTCAGGTTTCTCCTCTCGATCCCATCCAGCTTCAATCTAGCAAGGGCAGATGTCACTTCTTCCGCATCAAGCGAAGTTGTAGTCGTGGTGTCGAACTGAGGAATGTATTTGAATTCAAAGTCCGTTTCTTGACCTAGTCCGTAGGTTGGATTCTTGACTATTCCGTTGTAGAGAACTGCGCGCAGAGCCTGCGAAGAATTAGAAAGAGAATTGTGGGGTAAACGAGAGATAAGAACTGACCATGATTTTCTTCCGATCTAGATACGCAATGGAGCGATAGGTGTAGCAAATGAATATGAAGAAAATACATTGTCCCGCAACAAGTGCTTGATAGTACAAACCTGGACGGGTTAGACCAAGCGCATCTGCCAGCTCATGTCCATTCAACCAGCGAGCACTCGCCATGAGGAAGTCTCGAGATGGGTACGACGGTGGAAGATTTTGGAGTGATAGAATGATATTGTTTGCCATGATTCTACTCATCTCTGAAGGATTGATTTCAGAGATTGAAAGACTTTCCATGAACATCTTTGCTCGTGCGGGGCTCTCGAAAACTTCGTTGGGTGTGCCCATGTAATGGGCAACAAGCCGCCAGAGGGCGATGAAATCCGCAATCTCTCGTTCACGAAGAAAGATGCCCTGGCGGGGAAAGCCAAACCAGATTAGTGTCGATGAGAAGGTTGAGATGGTACCAATGCAGTCTAAATCATTGATGGGCACACCGTAGTCTTCAACGGAATAGTATGAAGGTTTTTGCTTTGCCAAGGCGAGGATTCTTCGACGGACTGCTGCGTGGAGGAGACGAACTCGAATTGAAGATGCATGGCCTGCGCCGCCGGGTTTGATCGAGTCGAGTGAAGCTGTGATTTGAAGGATGTGTTGTGTTGTTTCGTACATTCTTCCTTTGGCAACTTTGGGGGAGAATCCACCAGTGCGGGCGAGGACTTCTGTCACTCGTGCTGCTCCCATTCCACCCAGGAGGCTTTGATATGCTAGCTGATGACCTATTAGCTTAAAAGACCGAACCACAAGCATTATAAGAATAGCTCACGGCTGTTAAAGCAGGTCCTCCATATCTGTAGAAAACCTCCTGTCCTCGCTCAATCTGTTCCCAATCCACCCAGTCTGGAATAGTCGTGACTTCCTTCCACAACTCTCCCAACTTTTCATCAGTAGAAGAATGCTCTTCAAGCAGCTTATATAGATCTCTTTTGGGAACTGCCTCTGCATTATCCTTATCTGGGATTCGACTTTGATTCCTTGGGAGTGCTGCCGACGTAGGTGGCGAGATCTGATCTAGACGATTGAGACATTCTTCTCCTAGAACATCATAGCTGTATTTCAAGTGTTGAAGCTCTTCAGTGGTGAGATGTTGAGAAGTCCATTGGAAAGTATGTCCCCATGTGCGACGGGTATTCTCATCTGTGCGCTGGAAGAGAGAGGGTAGCCACGACATGATGTGCTTGATTTGAGGGGAGGAGGAAGCCAAGCTTGAGGAAGACAAGCTTGAGGAAGATGAACGGTTTTGATAGCAAGAAGAACTTGAAGACTTAAAAAAGATTCAGCGAATTCCTGAGACAGAGTGAATGAATTTAACTGAAAGAGGTATAAACAATCAGAGGAGAACGCGCTAATCAGTTGCAGAAGGCATTACTTTGTTGGAACTCTCCAACTGCCCTATGGGATCACATGGCCGGATCAAAGCATCATGACTTTTCTTCCATCCCTCGGTAATGCATAAAGTGCCATCTTTTGACATGAACTTAGCTTTTTGAGCGCCATGTTCAACAATATCGAACTGTGTCAAGAGGCAGGTCAATTCTTGCGCCACATCAGACTTATTGTCGTCTCACTTCGCTAGATGTTTGTTTTGGTTCCGCAAGCCGTCTGTCGTCTCACTCGCATTTCAGGGGAATCGATAAGCGGCTGATAAGGCTTGGCAACAGCGAAAAGTTCCCAAGACCCAGAGTTTCGAGATGCGTTCTTTTCCCCTTGACAAAAAAACACGCCAACAACCATCGATAATCTGTGTTCAGCGATGCTTTGCCACTGCCCGACGAATACCCTGCGACTATTCATTCGAAGCGTGGCCCAAGTTGACCTGCCGACTTCTGCAAAGTACGGATCAAGGAGGAATTTCCAGAGTGCCTCAATTCGATACAACAGTCCTGCTTTTTGCAATCGACCACATTTCCCCCGGAGGACCTTTTCATCTGCAAATTCTCTGCTCAGCAGCCAGGCGTCTGCAGAGCATGTTCTTCCCATAGAACCGCAAAATGATGGAGATATCCAAGAAAGAGAGTCCGCGGACAGTGGCGCGGTAGATGCGATTCAAGCAAAGGACGAAAGTGCATTCGCCGAGTTTTCCCTTGATGCTATCGATGACATTTTAGCGGAATCACAGTTAGAAAATCCAGTTGCGAATGGATTGGGAGGGAATGCAGATTCTGTAGACTCCCCGGTGGTTGATGATGGGACACCGGGGAGTTTCGTGGCCAACACCTTCTCTAAGCAGATGGAGATACGGGAAGGAAAAGCAAAAGGAGGAGATCTCATTTGGCGGCCATCTGAGGATCAACGGGCACCGTCGGAATTCATGATGGTTAAGGGACCTCGAAAAGAGAGAGCCCAATGGGAGGACTTTAGAATTCGACCAGACAATACCGCTGCTCAGCGACACTCTACTTTCCCCAGATTACCAAGAATCAATGGAGATGCCGAAGTTGTGAAGCCGCTGAAGTCAAGAATTCCTAAGGAAGAGCCTGCACGATTTCAAGGAGGGAACAGAGAATGGGTACATAGAGAACGAGAACATTGGCAAATCGACAAAGAGGCAAGAATCAAGAAGTATCCCGAGGGCTGGAAACCTCAAAAGAGACTCTCGCCCGACGCAATCTCTGGGATTCGGGCCCTTCACGCCCAGCTGCCGGACGAGTATGATACAAGGAAGTTGGCAGAGACGTTCCAAGTTTCGCCTGAAGCTATAAGCAGGATACTGAGAACGCATTGGGCCCCAAGTCCGGAAGAGGAGGAAGATCGCACAAGGAGATGGCTGAAGAGAGGAGAGAGTGTCTGGAGTCGTTATGCAGACGCTGGAGTCAAACCGCCCAAGAAATGGAGAGAGGCTGGTGTTGGAAATGGAAAGCCGGACTGGATGAGGGTCAGGAGGACTTCAGCAAGGGAAGGTCCGCAGATTCCTGCGTTAGTGACGCAGCCGAGACGAGCAGGTGGGTTGCATCAGGTTGGAGGGAAACGCAATTCGGGTGGCTCAAATGAAGGAGGATTTATATGATCATTTTGAGGGGTCGATACGTCGGTGATATGATGTTATATTGCGAGGCGGAGAAACGCAAGAGAGCGAGGTTTATTGTACGATATTGTATTATGGGCTGGGAATTGTCACTTTATGGCAGAACGGCATTGTATGCTAGGCATAGAAGGGAGCATGAGCGATGCATTGGGATACAGGATGGGAGTAATCTACACTCCAAATATTGGATGTACATCTGGTATAGCACACTAAATTTAATATCTATCATCAAAACCAGATCTTGGAGGGCTTGGTGATGGTCGAACTACGCCCATGATATCCTACAAAATCACGCATATGCTTCCTCGTACTTGTAGTATCTGGTAAAGCTCCCGAAGAATATCACATTAACATAAAGGCTAGCGTACAAGTATCAAGACATGTGATTGGTCACACTCTGACGTTGCTCGGACACCTGGATGTTGACAGGGCTCGCTTGTCTTAAGAAACAACGGACACCGGCTCAGGGCATTGACCACTCGCTGGCTGCCCTGGCGTTGTCCCCTGGCCAGAATGCCGGGCGACCGCTGCAACTCCCCATGCAGGTCTGTATCTTTCATCACACACTACAATTCATTGCTACTCTACTTCACTTCACTGCATCTTCGGCTTCACGTTCTTCTTTGTTCTGCCGACAACCTTCGCCCGCCAATCGTCAGTCCTATTTCCGGCCATCAACTTTGGATCTATTGATCTGTACACTGTAAGTCCAACAATCCGCCAACCCGACTTCTTTGTTGGAGAGAAGCTCTAACAAAGGCAAATGGGTAGCTTTTGTTCCCCATGTTCTTCGATTTCCTCCTTTCCAGTCGCAACATCGCCAAATCCGCGACAGATCCGGCTTCCACCTACCAGGAGATACGGTTATAGAATTCACGCCAAGGGATTCCTCTATCGACTACGCCCTTCCTTTCCTGCTTAATTGATCAGCAATTATTCTTTTGCATGGCTTGATCATGACCTCGACACCCTCCAACCCACGAACATCGTTCGTTGCGAACACAAGCCTGGGGCTCAAACTTACTCCGACCAATTCTCCTTTCACACGCACTCCCCGATCACCCAACAAGAGCCGCGGACTCTACGAATCAGGGCTTTCCCTCAAACGAATCATTGGAACCACAGTCTCTTCCCCGACGGCTTTCGACAGCCTTTCCTCTTCTCGAATTTTCGCATACACAGCTGGAGCTGCGGCGGTGGTAGTCAATATTGACGAAAACTCAACATACTCCCAACGATTTTTCAGAGCACGACCTACGGCAGTTCCGCAGAGCAATGCAGGTCAGAATAGTGGTGCGCCTTCTACACCCACCAACACAGCAAATGATGGACGGAACCGATCAGTTGCGAGCATAAGGGACAGTGCGGTTCCCTATTCACCTTCTACACCACATACTGCATTGGAATGGGGCGATTCACCTACTTCGAAGACCTGGACCAGCAGGGAGAGGATCAAGGCAGCGACTTGTCTCTCAATCAGTGGTGATGGTAGGCTTCTGGCGGTCGGTGAGGTGAGTAATTTTTCAGCCAGCAGATGACCTGATGTTTCTGACATGGAAGTAGACTGGATACTCACCCCGCGTTCTCATATTCTCTTTACAAGAAAACTCCTCCGATATTCCCCTTGCGATCTTAAATGAACATACCTTCGGCGTTCGAGCAGTCGCGTTTAGTCCCGATCAGAGATACTTGGCTAGTTTAGGTTCTCCAAATGATGGCTTTTTATATGTATGGGCGATCAATCAACGGACAGGTGCGGCGAGACTACATTCTAGCAATAAGTGTATAAGCTTTGTCAAGCAAATAATCTGGCTAGGAAATGACGTTGTAACGTGAGTGTCTGGAAGTTCTCTGTTATTACTCGCGCTAACAATACCAGGATCGGAACAAGACATATCAAAATCTGGAAAGTAGAGGAAAACAGGAGTGTGTCTCCCTCGAAGAAGAAATACGCTCTTGATGGCACTCCAATCCCTGTTCCTGCTCAGCAGTCTTTGAGAACACTAGTCGGGCGAAACGTTCTTCTCGGCGCCTTGAGCGACGCAATCTTCACTGCAGTGGCTTCAATCTCTGATCATAAAGCAATTGTCTGCTCCGAAAAGGGCGACATATGTTTGATTGATAACAGTGAGGGACAGAAATTGATCAAGCTGGGAAATACTGGCTTCGCAATTACTTGTCTCGCTGTTGATTCGCGAAGTCGGCAGTTGAAGATTGGAGGAATGAGTGGGAGGGTCAAATCGATGGATATAGATGCTCTGTTGACGCCCGTCACACCGCCAGAGTCACCCGTACCAACGGATGAGCTCACGAGTAGTTCCGGTCATATTTGCGCAATGGGCTACGCTGGAAAGAGTCTTGTGACAATCGACTCTACGAATTCGATTGAAATATCGAGTCCTAATTCAGAAAACGAAGATGCAAAGACTGAAAAATTTCCCTTTTCAGCTCATGGAGAAGCTGTTCTGGGAGTTCGGACGTTATCTTTAGAGAATGAGATGAAGGCCGCTTTTCTCACCTGGTCCGCGGATGGGACGGTTGTGTTCTGGGGTTTGGATGGCAGTTGTAAAGGGACTTTGAAGGTGGAATTTGAGCAGTTGCCACCAAGTGACGAGGATCCCGTTAATCAGTGCAACATTGTTCGATCCTCGAAAGCTTCAGATTTTCTGGTCACTGGCGATCGGTATGGTGTTCTAAGAGTCATCGACACACGCAGCAAGGAGTGCACATTCGAAGTGCGTGCTCACATGACTGATGTACAAGATATCGCGATCCACGAAAAGGATGGGGAGGTTCTCATAGTCTCATGTGGTAGAGATCGTACGATTCAACTCTTCCGACGGGTTTCCGGTGACTTCACGCTACTTCAAACACTAGAGGATCACTCTGCCAGCGTCTCTGGCGTTATGTTTGCCGAGGATGGGGAGAAGTTGCTATCTTGTTCAACAGATCGAACAATTCACATCCGCCAGCTTGTCAAGAAGGAGATTAGTGGAGTTCAAGAATTAGTAGGCGCGGTACCAGTTCGGATCATCACAGTGAAAGCATCTCCAATCTCGATGGCTCCTTGTTCTGGTGATCAACAAGGGAGTTTTGTGGTCTCGTTACTAGATCGCACAGTTAACATCTACGAAATTGCTACAGGCAAGCCAATCAGCTCCTTTAGAGCCACCGATGCCGACGGTCTTGAGGCAGTGGCTTTAGACGGACTTAAAATGGGCACGCCAAGTAGTCTACCAGCAAGGCCGACCATACTAGCTGGTTTCTCGAGTACAGACAAATCAGTCAGGGTGTATGATGGAGGTACAGGCTCCTTTTTGGACCGCGAATGGGGACATACGGCGGCCGTGACGGATATCGCGTTGATGGAAACTTCTGATGGCGATCAAAAGACTTTGATTAGCACAGGTTCAGACGGCACAATTATGATTTGGGATCTGTCACCTCGACAGCCGGAGCTTGGGGAGCCGATAGATCTCTCGGCATCCTCGCGCGACCCTTCACCTCCCAAAGAAACACCTTCAGCCCGTCCTCCACTTCGAAGGGTACTATCCCGTGCAGACCTGGCCGAATTCCAGCGCATCTCACCAGTTTCCACGCCAACAGGTCGTTCCTCACCACCCCGTCTTCTCCGTCGAAAGACCTCTCGCTATGGTCTCTCCACCAACTCCCCTACACTCGCTCCTCCAATGCCATCTCTAGCATCCAAACACTTCTCCTCTGCTTCTGAAGACTCTGCCGTTTCGAAGAAATCTCGCGCACGATCTCGTTCCCCCGTCTCGCCAAAACTCAAAGACACTCGCCGTCCATCGCTTGCCAGCAGCACAGGTACCGAATCTCTTCGTGGCCGCAATAAATCTGCATCAGTTGGCACTGGCACTGGAAATTTCAGCGAGTTTGGAAGTCTTAACATGGCCACCGAGCAAGCATGCCGCACTCTTCGTGCCTACCGTAAGAAACTTCTCTCATCCGAGTCTGTTCGCGAGGAGTGCCTCAAGGAACTCGATCAGGAACTTCGTCTTACGATCGTTGCGATAGGCGAGAAGAGCGTCAAGAATAGAAACGGCAATGGCATTAGCGAGGAAGCAATTACGGGTCTGTTGGATCAGTACAGCGAGAGATTGGTCAGTCTCTTTGATGAGAAATTGAGATTGACAAAGGTCGATTCTTTCGACTCGGCTATCGCGCCGGATAAGAGTTCACCTGCTCTGGAAGACGGCAATACCGCTGAGCCAGAAAGGCCCAAGACTGCAGGTGTGGTTGTGCAATCTTCTCCTTCTCCCAATAAAGCTAATGGTAGTGGAGTTTAAGTTGTCCTTTTTCATACGTTCAGTGTTACTTTCGATGCATTTTCTTCATAGCGTGTGCGTTTGGTGGTGTTCTTCTTTCCTTAACTCGACCTCAAGGTCTTACAATCGGAGTTCTTTTTCCCTTGCTTTCACTTCTTGAACATAACAAAAGTTGAATGATAGCTGGATAACTTTGCCCTTCTTTCTTACATTACAGTACCACAAGTTAGGGAAATGGTGATGGATAACAATTTGGAGTTTACTGGGGAATAGAGATGGAGTATTTTTCTCGCATAGCGTATTTTTCTTTGGCGTGTTGGAGGTGGGGGTCGAGTGGGGAGCGGAATGGGGTATATTTGTTGTTTAATATTGTAGTTTTCTTGTCTATGGGGTTTGGGGTTCACTTGAATGGGGGCGTTCTTCATTGCTTTTAAATTTCAATACATTGCCATACAGCAATGAGGGGAGTTTGATAGCAGGGGAAGAGGGATGATGATGGTGTGCATACCTGGTGTTGTTGGCGTTGAAGGGGAAGTAAGCGGGTGGGATCTTAATGCCGCTTTTGTGGGAAGAAAGGAAAGATAGCAAACACAAAGCGAGAGCAAAAACATGAATCTCCAAATGAAAATGAACGGATTGAACTTCAGGATATCTTTTGTTCTCTTGATCTGGGTGACGGATGTTCTCCTGCATTTGACGTTGACAAACTCATCAACATATTGTATGTGACAAAACTTCAAGTTTCAATGCTTTGGATCTTTTTTTTTTTTTTTTTTGATTTCATCATGTTTTTCATTTTAATCCTTCTTCCCTTGACTCTTTATCCTCATCCCCCCCACCATCCATCATCCATGATGCTGTTCCTCCATCCAATGAATGATCCAACCAACCCCAACCTATCTACAAAAAAAAAGACGAAAGTATGTCCCTTCCATCTATTTACCAGATCTGAGTGTCCTTAATCAAACCACCCAACAAGCTAGCCAGCCAGCCAGCCCTTACAAACAACAAAAAAGTGCAATGGTTCTTTGCGCGCTATAGAGATGCAACATTACGGGAAAATATGACGATGAAATAGAAAAGCGAAAGGAAACAAACGCCGTAGGATGCAGAATTTAACATGAAAAAAAAACCTGAAAAAACCCCCACTCCAAATACTTAAACTCTCGAGTCTTCCCCTATGATTCTCGATTTTGTTTCATTCTTTTCACAAAACCACCCCCTCCCCAGCAACCCGCATTAAGCAACATTAACCAATAACCCAGAACAAAAACAGAAATAGCTTCATGAGGTAGGACATATGCTTAATCTTCTTCTAAGCATACCTGACACTAGGCTGCCACGTCGGCTGCGGATGAGGAGGTGGTGGTTGACTTCCATATCCCGCGTTTGGATTCCATCTTCCATCTTGTCCCCATCCCCCACCACCACCACCACCGCCCATATGGGAAGATGGTATATTCCTGCTATAATGTTGAGGATTTTGTTGCGGTGGCATGGAGGACATGTAAACTTGACTTCCACTTCCACCATATTGACTGCCTTGTTGCATCTGCGACCAACCCGGCGGTGGTGGAACTCCTCTGAACCCTCCTCCTCCTGTTGCTGCACCCATCGCCTGACGCGAAGCCGTCACCGCCGCTCTAGCGGACTGTTTCTGACGTCTCCTATACCTACTAAAACAACAACTTATGATCGAAATCAACAGCAAGCCCCCCAAACCACACGACAGCGCA
>JBAMDN010001061.1:0-15348 GCA_037074945.1 Tetracladium marchalianum
TCAGGATGATCCCAATTGAGAAATGGTACAAATTCGCAGCAAAACCAGCGTTTAAGGTCTTCACAATCGAGGAGGCCGAAGCACAGATGGGCAAGAAGGTCAAGGAGTCTAGATGGGTCATGAAGACAGATGAAGAGAAACAGGCTCTTAAGGATGCCGCTGAGGGCAAGAGGATGACACAGATGTTTACAGTGAAAGGGGAAACCAACACTTTCAAGAGCGCATCCAAGCGAGAAGTCGAGGATATGGATCAACTGGACTTTGCAGAGGATGACTTATTCCAGGATGACGATGAGCAGCCAGGTTTTGATCCAGAGAACGATGAAGACACAAAGGATGCAAAGATCAAGATCAAGCGAGAACAGCTAGGCGCGAATTTGTTTGGTGATGCTGACGAGAATGAGGTAGATGCGTTGTTTGAGGAGGAAGAAAAGGAGAAAATTTTGACCAAGAAGGAGGGTAAGGGTACGAGGAAGGCTTTGAAGAAGCGAGAGCGAAATTTGAATTATGAGTCAGACTCTGATCATCCATACTCTTCTTCCGTAAGTCCTCTCACGTAGTTCTTGAATCAAACTAACTCTCACAGAGCGAGGATGATACTTCAGATGAAGAGAAGCAAGCAGAGATCGACAAGAAGAAGGATGATGAAGCCAAGGCGAAAGCTAAACTTGAAGCCCTCAAGACAGAATCCAAGTTACCCTCTGGAGCTTCGTCCAAAGGAAACAACACACCTTCTGGTCGACCAAAGCACACTGATCCAACAAAGAAAACCAACAAGTTGAAGAGACCAGGATCTCCAAACTTATCGGAATCCAGTGGTAACGAGTCTACGAGAAAGAAGCAAAAGAAGCAACCCGGCTCGTCTACACCTGTTGGCTCTCGTGCGATCTCTCCATCCCAATCTGGTACGATCTTATATATTTTTCAAGAAATCTATCTCCTAACAATTTACAGACATAAATCGTAACCCAAGCTCGGCTCTCAGTGATGCTGAAGCTACAGGTGGCGAGATGACTGATGGTGGAAAGAGAAAGACACTCAAACTCCGCATGAAATCATCCCCTGGCAATTCTCGCGCTGGTAGTCCTGCAGCTAGAGCAGCAGGAAGCCGTGCCACAAGTCCGGGTATGGCGAAAGCCCCAAGAAACATTAGCCAAGACTAACATTGTGTAGGTCGACCAGCTCAATCTCTTGGACTCATTACTGCAGAGGAAATCAAGGCAGCCGTACCTCCAAATGGCATCACAATCAAAGCATTGATGGCAGTCTTCTCCACTCGAATTTCGGACAACAAACCCGGCGAACCAGTGCAAGAGGGCAAGACCGACAGGAGGGAGTTCGTCAAAATGGTCAGAATTCATTTGGCGTATGATGCGGACAAGATCCTCAAGCTTAGGACGTAATGGGTTGTGAGCGGGGCTTCTTTTCAATATACAACGATGGCGATTGCTGAACTTTGTTAGTTCACTGTACAGTTAATTAGGCGGATTGCCTGGCAACATTTCGTTGCTTGCGAACCATGCAAAACAGGTCGCTAGTATCAGCAAAAGGTATATCAAAATCTCGAAGAGAGTTCGTGTGATGTTGTTCTTTCTTTATTGAGATATGTGGTTTCTTTGAATACCAAAAACGGTACGACGAGCTCACCTCTTCTTTGAAGAACGTCTTTTAAATATTAAATATCTACTCATCCATCTGCCATGAAAAGTCCAACTCCTTGTTCCTCTGCCTCCTGTTCAAAGCTTTGAACCTCTCCCCTTCCCACCCATTACTCCTATCCACCCCATCCCATTTATGCCCTGGCCTAATATTATACCTATTCGGCTGCGCAGAACCCTGATACAACGGTTGCCCACTGGCACTCCTCCCCTTCTTCTTGACTGTCATAAACTCCGCTGCAGGATCATTCCACCGATCAACCTCCCTCAACTCCTCATTCATCTCCACATCATCCACGCCTCTCGCCACAGTCATAAACTTTGCTTCCTCCAACTGTTCCCTCCTCTGCTCCCTGGCCTTCAACTGCACATCTCCTCTCTGCATATCCAACTCTTCCTTCTCCTTCCTCGCCTTTTCGTCTAGTTCCCTCTTCGCTTCTGCTCGGCGCATCGTAAGATCTATCCTCCTACCCGTAGCATCACGATAGACCGTCTCCTCAGTCTTTCCCTTCCCCTCTTTCCGTCGACCGGACTCCTCCTTCGCCCACGCAGCAGCTTCTTCCCTCTTGCGCTTCTCAAATTGTCTCGATACATCCGCTGCACTCTGAAGGCCCGCATGTGTCCCATCACCCATCTTCAGCACTCCCTCATCATCTTCCATGACAGGCTCTTCATCCTGATGTAAGGCCTGTGCATTCTCTCGCGCAGCTTCATCGATAATGCGATCCGCCTCTGCGGCGTCATTTTGATCTGATGGCTGTAGCGCCGGTATTCCAACAGTTTTCCACGCGTTTTTCTTTGCTTTTCGGAACTCTGCTGAGCCGGAAGTGACGGTTATGGGACGGCCATCTTCGTCGATGGTATTGTTCGTTTGGGTTGACCAGCCGAGATCATCGTCATCTGCGATTGTGAGGCCGGGAGTTGTTGAGCTTGCTTGCTTGCGCTTGCGTTTTTTGCCCGTGCTGGTGGAGGAAGGTTCGGCGTTGAGGTACTTGGAGGCGAGGTAGGAGGAGAGTGACATGGTGTCTGTGTGGTTGTTTGTTGGTGTTGTCTGGATGAATTGATGATTCCTGGTTGTTTGATGTCCAAGGCTGAGAGAACTCACCCCGGAATTTCATTCGTGCCAAGGGTTGGCCAATCAACGTGGAGAACAGCCTTGCCCCTAAATGTCACTTTCGAAACCTTGACAGTTCCCTTCCCCTCAACAACTCCTCCCACCTTCTGTTGGACGGTACAACGGCTGTGCAGTCACAGGTTGAAACAGATTCCTGGTTCGCTCTTTTCTTCGTCTATCACGTCCCGTGCCGAGTGGTTGATGGGATAGAATGGTCAGAGCATTCATCTCCGCCCATGCCAATCAGGTGGGCGGAGGCCGAAGGATATCTCGGTGTGGAGGGTCGACGATGTTGGGAGACTTGAAACTGGACATGGCGAGAATGGTGATAGGCAGCAGAGATCGGTGTGAGATTGGGGAGGAAAGGAAAAGTCCCGTCTTCAGGATGGAGTAAATACCTCCTCCGATATCATTTGAAGTTTGCTTCCTCTTGACCACCTTCTTTGTGCACACTCTTTTCGTAAGAAGCAGCTTAATTGATTCCACGGCCATTCTTTACTGTTACTCTGTCACTCTTTCAAACATGCATTTCTCACATTCATTTACACTTGCCTCGGCTTTGGCAACCACGGTACTCGGTGGTCTCGTTGCCATTCGCTCTCCCCCTTTCTCTACCTCCACCGACCTAGATCTCTATCCAGTCCATCATGAAAGGCAGCTCTTCGCTGGTATCAGTCTCGGAAATTATAATCTCGCTACCTCAAAACAAAATTCTGTTCTATTTGATTTGTATGAACCCTGTCAAAATTTCAATATCATTCTGACACATCCAGAACCGATAAAGAAGTCTTCGAAAACGGTGGAGCAGGTGTAGGGGTCAAAGTAATCTGTGTTGATTGTAGAACCTGGGGATCCGCCATTGTCTCAACCACCGGCGCCGAAAAGGATGATGATTTCTTTGGAAACATCATTGAGTTCTTTCAAGATCCAGAAAAAGCCATCTTGGATGCCTTTTCAGTTGATCTAAAACTCGAACTCAGCAATGTGGGAGGCCACTTCGAATTTGACATTCTAGCCCTCGGAGCACTTTCATACTCCATCCCCATCTTTCAATCCTTGACGCCAATTGGCGCCGCGATTGGTGATGATATTTCGATTGGAATTGTGCTTTCTGTTGAACTAGTCTTCTCCTTGACGGCGGAAATTGATCTGACTGCTGGATTCGACTTTTCGTTTCCAGAAAACACCTTCATCACTCTTGATCCACTAAATGGGGAGATCAAAGAGGATGGATTGTGAGTAACCTGCTCAATATCATCAAAATTTTACTGACTCTCCAGCCTCGACGGAGAAATTGATCCCCTTCCTGTCACCGTGACATCTGGATCAGCGACATTCAAAGCAGCTCTCAAAGTCAAGCTTCAAGCCGGAACAACAGTTGAGCTCTTCGGCACAGGATTCGATTTCCAACTCGGTGTCTTTGCCAACGTCATCGAATACGTCGCCACTATCTCCAGCACGGAGACATGCGATCTTCTCATCACCGAATTGCTAGATGTCAACATTGGCGCCTTTGCACAAAATGTGGTTTCTTTCAACTTTATTACAATTGGAGGATCCCCGCCAGTCATCATGACAATCTTGACCATTCCTTTGCCGAGTTTGTGCATCACACTTGGAAAGCAGACACCGGCTACGGCGATTCCAGCTATTACCGCTGGTGTAACTTCAGCTTCAATCACAGCAAGTGCAGTCTCAGCGATTGTCACTCCTCCGGGTGGTGTTCTCGTCGAAAAACCCCCTTTGTCTTCTCCGATTGTTGCTACTTCGACAGTTTCGTACTTGCCGCTCAATCTCACTTCAACCTCATCTTTCACTACTTCGACTGGACCAGCAAATGCATATCTGCCAAACTCGACAATTGTTGCATCGGCTGGCACAGCTATTCCCTATTTCCCTCTCAACTCTACATCAACACGTCCGACGTCCACTACAATTCTCACAGTTTCCCTTCCAAAACTTACCCCTCAATTAAATCCATCCTCCGTCTACCCACCAGCAAATATCACAGCAATCCACCCGCTGAATAACAGCACTCAACTCACCACGACCACAATTTATGCCACGGACACAATAACTCTCTGTGCCTGCGCATCCCCCGTCATCAACTGTCCCACCTCGCTGGCTTCCGAAGTAATCATCACCAGCACACGTCTCTTGTACACTACAACATGCACCGCTGGGGCTATCCTTCCCACCACTCTGCCCGCTGGCAAATCTACGTCCACACCAATTGCAACCACGTCAATCATTCCAAACGTCAAGAACATGAACACAGGCACAAAGACGTCCCTCCATCTGACGCACCTCGCAACACCAATCACAGAAATAATCTACACACCTACATTTGACCGTGTGATATACACCATTCCCCCTCAAGTCAGCTCAGCTATCGCTGCCGCAGCAAGTGGTGGCGCGAAAGGAGATGTTGGAACTGAAGATTTGAATATCAAGGGAATCAAAGGGACATATGCACCATCTCCTACGGCTGGTTTGGAGAGTGAGACTGGAATTTTGGTCGATACCACAATGCCTGCTGTGATAGCGACAAAGACGGGGAATTCAGAGGGAGCAAAGTACACGGGTGCTGCATCTTCGGTAAAGGTGAAGGGCGGAATGCTGGTTGGATTCTTGACTGCGATTTTGATGTTCTAAACTAGAGGTTAATTCATTCGGCGGGGTGTCTCCCTCTTGTAAATATTTCTTCGTTTCAGCTTCCATTCTATGATGGATTGGATCGTCATTAATCGTCTAAACTTTAACAACCTCCCACTTCCCCTTCAACAACTTCTGCTCCTTCAACTTCTCATCACTTCCAATTTCCAAACTACCCACCTCAACTCCCTGCTCATCAACAAGTACAGCTTTGGCACCCTCTTTCACTTGATACAATCTAACCTCGACATCCTCAACATAATCATAAACCGTCCTCTTTTCCCCCTCCTTTCCAAGCACCAAGACGGTATTCTCCCTCACATACAAAGGCAAAGTGTCAAACTCATGCTTTTCCTTGAACCAGCCCGGTCCAGCTTTGACCTCTCCCGTGAAGAAACTAGTCCACTTCCCAGCCGGCAGATAAAACTCAACCTCACCACTCTCCTCGAAAATCGGCGCCACGAGCAGCGACGATCCAAACATGAACTGTCGGTCCAAATACCAACTCGTCGGATCCGAAGGAAACTCAATACACATCGCTCTCAATGAGAGTGGAATACCAGCCTTCACAGACTCAGCCGCCTGCGAGAAAATATACGGCATCAATCGCGTCTTTAGAAGTGTCCATTTCGAGAGCGTTTGCGAACATCCTTGCTCGGATTTATCGTCGTTGTCGACAGTCCATGGAACACGATATGAAGCACTTCCGTGGAGACGACTGTGAGAGCAGAGAAGACCGAATGCGACCCAGCGCTTGTAGATCCATGGTGGAGGAGAACCTTCAAAGCCGCCAATGTCAACACTCCAGAATGAGAAGCCCGACAACCCAAGAGAAAGACCGCCACGGACGGATTCAGCCATTGCTTCTGGCGTAGACTCGCAGTCACCTCCCCATTGAAGTGGGAATCGTTGACATCCTGCCGTTGCTGTACGAGCGAAGAGAACAGCCTCATTTTTCCCATAACGAGCTTGAACGGCTTTGTAAACGAGTTGGTTGTATTGGAAAGCGTAATAGTTGTGCATTTTCCTTGGATCGACTGAGCTATCAAACCATGCTACATCTTCAGTGGGAATGCGCTCTCCAAAATCGGTCTTGATGGCATCGATTCCTTTGTCAAAGAGAGAGTTCAGGCAGCCGACGTACCATTCTCCTGCAGCGGGGTTGGTGAAATCAATGATGCCCATGCCGTCTTGCCAGAGATCCCATTGGAATATATCGCCGTTTTTGCGCTTGAGGAGGTAACCTTTTTCTGCTGCTTCGGCGAAGACTGGGGAGGCTTGTCCGAGGTAGGGGTTTACCCACACGCAGACTTTCTTCACAAGGCCTGAAAATGTTAGCAATTGAATTGTGTCGCAGGCGAGTTAAGTATAAACATACCTCCGGCTTTCAATCGTTCAATCTGTGCCTTTGGATCCGGGAACATTTCAGCATCGAATTCAAAGTCACACCAATGGAAAGCCTTCATCCAGAAACAATCAAAATGGAAGACTTCAACAGGGATATCTCGTGCTTGCATTCCCTCCAAGAATGAGTTTACTGTCGCTTCATCATAACTTGTCGTGAAACTTGTACTCAGCCAGAGACCGTAACTCCATGCTGGAACTTGATTTGGTTTTCCGGTTATGATAGTGTATTTGTGGAGGATCTCCTTGGGGGTTGGGCCGTAGATTATGTACCTGATTGTGTCAATTTAATTCGGAAGAAATGGGATGAAGTTTACCATTTCAATCTCTGCCCCTCAACACTTGTCTGAACTCTGCACAATCTCTCACTTCCAATTTCAAGATCAATCTTATCAGGCATATCGATAAAGATACCATATCCCTTCGAGCTCAACCAAAAAGGAACATTCTTGTAAGCCTGCTCGCTAGAAGTTCCTCCATCGGCATTCCAAAGCGAAACGGCCTGTCCGACTTTATTGAAAGCTCCAAATCTCTCTCCAAGTCCATGTACAGATTCGCCTACTCCCAAGGTCGTTTGTGTGAAAACATAATGTTTGAGATTTCTCATGTCACCAGTTTGAAGGGGATTGCTGGTTGCTGGGGTATATGCGAGACCAATACTGCGATTGAGCATGGAGGTGAGTTCTTTGGATCCATCAGTGGCATGGAATCGAATGTCAAACTCGTGATCCCCTGGTCGTACTGTGACTGCGAGTGCACCAGATTCAAGTGTGGTTGTCGTCGGGGTGCTGGTGATTTTGGCGAGTTCATCCGAAGGTTTGCCATCCGGATAGAGATCGAAATTTGGTCCCAAAGTCTTTGCTCCCTTCCAATGTCTTGTTTCGACGGAAATCACCCCATCGAAGGGTGCTTCCAAATCCTTGAAAATCAGCCGGTGGACGTCTACAAGAAGAGAACCAGACTCACCAGAGTCAAAGTACTGAGATTTAGAGTATCGTTTCTGCTAAAAACCTTCTTGGTTGGACAGAGAAGACTCAATGCCTTTCCATCCGGCCTCTTTGTGATTGTGTGGATTTCCTCTGCGAATTCAGATCGCACACCCTCAGCTGGCAGCCATTGACCATCGCGGAACTTCATGATTGCGGATTTTTGTTCTTAGAATTAATGTATTGATCCTTGATGGAGAGAGGATGAGCACAATCACCAACTATTTACATATATCAGCTCATACGCCTCTTCCTTCGCTCTATCCATAGCTTGGAGTTCACCTGTCAATGAAGCTCTCTGGAGCTCCCCACTTTTGACATTTTTCTGGCTGACCCCTCGGAATGCTTCAAAACCGCATAGGTAGTGTGACATCGTCTTGTCCAGCAATTGGGAAGGATCTCAGGATCTCCACAGGGCTGGGTTTATCCATCAATTTAGCCTGCTACGCCTGTTCAGGGTATTGAAAGGTATTTATCCAGAGGGGTAAAATACGGATTGCCCAGGACAAGACGACGAAATAGTCGTGATGGAATTGGCGCAACGGCATTTGCTCTTCCGTTGAGCGGCATTTGATTCAGGGGCGTTGCGGATAAGTGATGTGATCGGGGATTGGAGCGCATTGCGCGTAGCGATGTAACTTCAACTAGCGGTACCGATGTACTTCGGTACTTGTACAAAGTACCCAGTTCTAACCGAAGGAAGAGGTGGTTTGATGGAGCTTGTTTGAATTGTATACTATGAGGTTCTGTAGAATTGACAGAATCGTGATACTTGATCGTGAATCTCACTCTCGAAATTAGTGATGACTGCCGTTAATTTGCGGCGACCTTACTAAATCCAGGGGTAGCCGAAAGCTATTTCTGACTTCCCAAGGCTAATTCCTCGCGGTATCATTATTCCGCCCTTCTGAACCAACAACCTCATCCGATGTCCTTCCATTTGCTCTCCAAACCTTCCTCGTCCGCTGCAAGGTCATATTAGCACTTCATCATTCAATCTATATGTGCATCTCGAGATGCCTGCCATCTCCAGGAACACCTCTCACATGCCGGCCCTCGTCTGCACAATGAGCGGAGCTGCTGCATTTTCTGCCTCCGAACCGATATATCCAAGATGATGAAGTCGGAAGAATCTTCGAAAAATCTGGACGATCTTGAATAATGTGCGGAGAAGACAGGCTGCAGGCTGGCTTTGGACGCTAGATGGGACGATGACATGCGGAAGATACACGAGGGAGAGGGGAAGTCTGGGCTGTTGAATCATTTGGGAGGCAGTATAAAATAAGAGGAGGAGGACGAATTGAATGTAGCAGAGTTGTGAATCCAGACTTGCCAATATTCTAGTTTTTCAAACCCGCCAAAATGAAGCTCTCTATCCTGGCAGTCTCTGCCATCCTTTCCACTTGCTATGCGGACACAAACCCGCTTTACAAGGACCCAAAGGCTCCAATTGATGACCGAGTTGCAGATCTTCTCAAACGTATGACCATCGAGGAGAAAACTTCTCAAATTCTTCAAGGAGATCTCAGAAATTGGATGGGTGCAGACATCGACAAGTTTAATGCCACCGGATTAGAATGGTCAACATCAAAGAGAGGAGGATCTTACTATGTAGGAATCGCCGCTCCTTCATCTGCGATCAGTGATGGTATCAAGAAAGGTCAGAACTATGCTGTCAAGAACACCCGTCTCGGTATTCCACCATTCGTCCAGACTGAAGGTATTCACGGTCTCCTTGCAATCAATGCAACCATCTTCAACTCACCCATTGCACACGGTTGCTCCTTCAATCCAGGTCTCATCAACAAGATGGCTGCTGCCATTGCTGCAGAATCTCAGGCCATTGGTGTCAACCAGATTCTTGGACCACTCGCAGATCTTGCACGTGAGCTGCGATATGGAAGAGTCGAGGAGACATATGGAGAGGATCCTTACCTTGCTGGTGAGATGGCATATGAATATGTCAAAGGTATGTCACTTATCAAGAAGATGAACTCAGCTAACAATATGAAGGCCTTCAAGGTGGTGGTGTCAGTGCCATGGTCAAACACTTCGCTGCTTTCGCAACACCAGAACAAGGCTTGAACTGTGGCCCTGTTCACGGGGGGGAGAGAGAACTCCGAACAACCTACCTTCCTCCATTCAAACGTGCAATCATGGATGCTGAAGCTCTTTCCATCATGACATCTTACAACTCATATGATGGTGTTGCTGTCATTGCATCAAAGTTCCTTCTCACAGGTATTCTTCGAGATGAGTGGGCCTTCAAATACTTCACCATGAGTGATGCGGGTGCCACAGACAGATTGTGTTATGCATTCAAGATGTGTGAAGAGAAGCCGATTGACAAGGTGGCCGTCACCAATTATGTACGTTCCCGCTAAAGACCTCGATTCAAGTTTCCAACAAATACTACCCCGTTCTACTGTATCTTATCTAACTTTCATAGGTCCTTCCCGCTGGTAATGACGTCGAAATGGGTGGTGGATCATACAACTTCGAAGTCATTCCAGATCTCGTTAAGGCGGGCAAACTCGACATCAAGATTGTCGACACCGCTACCGCCAGAATTCTCAAGGCAAAGTTCAAGCTCGGTATCTTCGAAAAGCCATACACTGGCGTCTCAGAATCTGAGGCTAAGAAAATCATCAACAACAAGAAACACGTTGCTCTGGCTCGTGAGATTGATGCTGAATCGATCGTCTTGCTCGAAAACCACAACAATGTTCTCCCATTGAAGAAGTCTGCCAATATTGCTGTCATTGGACCAATGGGTCATGGATACATGAACTATGGTGACTACGTTGTCTACAACTCCTCCAAACGAGGTGTCACTCCATATGATGGTCTCAAGGCAGCCAGCAAAGGCAGTAAGTAATCAAACATCACCTTCCGAGCCACTCTAACATTTCACAGAGGTCACCTTCACTCAAGGTTGTGAACGCTGGTCAAGCGATCAAAGTGGCTTCCCTGCTGCCGTTAAAGCAGCTGAAGCAGCAGACGTTGCAGTCGTTGTCGTTGGTACATGGTCTCGTGATCAAAACGAACTCTGGCAAGGTCTCAACGCCACCACTGGTGAGCACGTTGATGTTGCGAACTTCAACCTCGTCGGAGCCATGCCTCACCTTGTCAAAGCCATCATCGACACCGGCAAGCCAACTATCGTTGTCATTTCCTCCGGAAAGCCCGTCACCGAACCTTGGATCTCTGAAGCCGCTGCTGGATTGATTCAACAATTCTACCCTGGTGAACAAGGTGGAGCTGCTCTTGCTGATATTCTTTACGGTGATGTCAACCCAAGTGGTAAATTGTCCGTCGGTATTCCATATGATGTTGGTACCACACCAATTTACTACGATTACCAAAACTCCGGTCGTTTTGTCGCCCCAGGAGCCGTCTACCCCAACGGAACGATGGTCTTCGGTCACCAATATGTTCTTCACGATCCCCGTCCTCAGTACGAGTTTGGTTATGGAAAATCTTACTCCACCTTTGAATACTCCGAGTTGACCCTCTCCAAGACTACTGTCTCTCCTACCGACACCATCACTGCCACAGTCAAGATCACAAACAAATCTACTCGTGACGGAGCCGAAGTTGTTCAGCTTTACGTCAAGGATTTGATTACCAGTGTCGTTGTACCAAATATCGCCTTGAAAGGTTTCTCCAAGGTGCTTGTCAAGGCAGGACAAACTGTGACTGTCAAAATTCCTCTTGCAATCAAGGAGATTGGTTTGTGGGATATCAACATGAAGTATGTTGTCGAGCCTGGAAAGTTTGTGATTTTCGCAGCAAGTTCCAGTGCAGATTTGAGATCGAATGCTACTCTCACTGTGGTTTAAACAAGATTTGAATCGGGGGAGGGAGTGTATATAAAAGTTGACAGTATTCAATGAAATGACGGAGATAATGTTGGATCAACGCACTGTTCATCAAAAATCACTTTAGAGCCCGTGGATGGGACGAAACTCTCCCAAGTTTACTTCAGCATGCCCTCCTACAAAAACTAGCACAACCCTTGAGCCCATCAACCAAAATCAGACATATTTCTCTTTCAAATTAATATGGGGTCTAGGAGGTAACAATGAAACTTCGTATCAATGTCCATGTATTATATCTCCGCATCTCAACATTCGATGTTCTCCATTGGATACCAACACATTCACCTTTTCGATCTCATCTGCATATGCATGATCAAGATAACCCGATGACTTTCAATCCTTTAGGTAGAAGCAACAGCCAAGATCAAACGGCCCGATTCCTCAGCTTACCTACGGTTCATCTGCTCTTCTGCTCTTCTGCTCTTCTGCGGCGCGTACAAGTCCGTGACCACCGCCAAGTCAACATCTTTCAAATTAAATTCATGAAGCAGAACCACGAGCAGAGATATCCAGCCTGTCTCAACTCTCAGCCAACAACCCGCTATAGCCCCGTTATTACGCCTAGCCACATGAGCCGGATAATTGGATATTTCGGATAAGTCGTCTTGTTTTTATTCTAGAGCTTCACCCGGCTATTTATCCACCCCCAGTCAAAACCCACTACCCCACCTCCGCTAACTCATACCCCGCCACAAAATACACCCCTGGCATTGCTTGATTCCAGACCAGGACTTTCTTGCTTCGGGGGAAAACGTTCCGTCAACCTGCTTTCTCGAATGGCAAGGTCCAGACATGTTCCCACCAATCGTAAATCTTAATCCCATTTAACCAGAAAGTCGAACGGTTGCAACGGGCGTATGAGAGAGCCCAGGACAAAGCCGAGTGGCTGAACATGGGTGGTTTTTCTCGAGGGGGAAAATGACCTCCAACATGTGAGCCGATGACATGGTCGGTGTTTTGATATGAATATCATCTTGCTGCACTCCAGAGTCTGGTTATTCCTCTCCAGTGATCTCTATTGACTTGTGACAACACAAACAACAAGATGGGGAAATTCTTCAACATCAGTCTTGCGATATTCGCAGCCACAGGGTAGGCATCACGAATTCAGCCCTTTACATATCTAACAAAATGATACAGATCTTTCCTGTTTGGTTACGATGCTGGTGTTATGACAGATGTGATTGGCAGTCCTCATTTCTTGAGGTATTTCAATACGACGGATAAGTCACCAACGATTGGTGCTATCAATTCCACATTCAGTGGAGGAGCGGTGTTCGGTGCATTGATGGGTGGATTCACTATGGATAGTCTTGGAAGGAAGATGACATTGCAGGTGAGTCGCTAGAAAACATCGATGGACGGGGTTCTGATTCCTGGATAGATTGGTGCCACCATCTGTCTTGTTGGAGCTATTTTGCAAACAGCTGCTGTGAATCTTGCCATGATTCTCGTCGGAAGGATTATGGCTGGTTGGGCTGTCGGTCTTCTCAGTATGGCCGTCCCAGTTTATCAATCCGAATGTGCGCATCCCAAGATCAGAGGTTTGATTGTAGGAATGGCACAACAAATGATTGGTGTCGGTTTCATTGTTTCGACCTGGGTTGGTTATGGTTCGCATCATGCTGGAGATCACACTTCTTTCCAATGGCGATTTCCTCTTGCTTTCCAAGCCGTCCCTTGTATCGTGAGTTATATACCCTGGTCGGGAAAATGACTTACTTGCTAACAAAAGCAGTTGTTGATCATCGGCATGATCTTTATGCCTGAGAGTCCTCGACACTTGATTGCCACAGACAGATATGACCAAGGTCTTGCGACCCTTCGAAAACTTCACTATGATGGCACCAATGGTTTGCACTCCTCTCATAGATAGTGAGCATTACTAACGGTCATCAGATGACTGGATTGAGGAGGAATTTAACGAGATCAAACAGACCATCGACGCTGAGAAGGCGATCACCGTACCAGGATGGAAAATCATGTTCACTCAACCTCAATGGAGAACTCGTTTGATGCACGGTGTTGCCGTCCAAGTCTTTACCCAAATGAGCGGAATCAGTAAGTCTACTCGACCTCTTTCAATGTACTCTTCTAACAATCTTTAGACGTCATCGGTTACTATCAAGTTCCTATGTACAGAGCTCTTGGAATCACTGGAAGTCGTGCTCTCCTCGTTGCAGGAATTTACAACTGTGTCGGTCCTATTGCCAGTAAGTTCCACCGATCACCCCATCTCAACTTCTCTAATATTTCCAGATCTTATCTTCATCATCTTCATCCTCGATCGCGTTGGACGTCGCAAGCCCCTCATGTTTGGTGCTCTCGGTATCGCTGCCGCTCTCATTTGCGAAGGTGCCATCAACAGTCAAAACACAGACGGCAAAGACCGCGGCAAATCAATTGGTGGTGTCGCATTCCTCTTCCTCGTCTCCATCATCTTCTCCTGGTCTTTCGGTCCCATCTCCTGGGTCTACATGTCCGAAGTCATGCCCATGCAAATCCGTGCTCGTGGTAATGCCTTTGCAACCGGTATCGGTAACTGGCTCGTCAACACCGTCGTCTCTCAAGTTTCACCTCAAGCATTGGAGAAGCTACACTGGAAGTTTTACTTTATCTTTGTGGCTTTCAACGTGATTGTCACTTTCCCAGTCATTTTCTTCTTCTTTAAGGAGACGAAGCAGGTCAGCTTGGAGGATATTGATTTGTTGTTCGGAGAGAGGGCTTTGGGAACGTTACCAGAGGATTTGAACAAGGAGGCTGCAACTACATCTCATGTGCAGGAAGTAAACACAAAGTATGAGGCTTAGGATTTAGTCGAAGTATTTTTGTGGATGAACGAGTGGGTTGAATGTTGATCCTCAAGCTAGAAATGTATCTCAAAATGAAGATTTCTACTGTTTTCAATTCATGAGTGACTTATAGATGCCTTCACAGTTCCCTGCATCTTCGTCGAAAGAAATATGATATTCAGGATATCAATGCCGCATTTGTCTTCATTCACCGCACTGAGCGCAAGTCTGTACGTGAATGTGATTGGTGGAACTGCGTAAAATTTAAGGACGCCCGGATATTAAAAATAACATAAATTAATTAATCTAACCACAACAAAACGAACAAGATTTAAAGTAAGCTTTTGCCAATCAGCGAAGCGTTTTTTGTACCCCAGGATTAGTTGCGCACAATTACTGCCAAGATCATCCACCAATTATCTAGAACTCAATTGCTGCTGAAGCTTTATTTAAGAACCTCCGAGACTTCCCTGAACTTCAAGCTTTCTTCAAGATTGGGATTTATTTTCTTCTTGATTATGTTGTTCTCCAAGATTACTTTTTTGGCTGGTTTGCTGGCGGCTACTGGGATTTCTGCAAATCCAGTTGCGATCGCAGGTCCTCAACCAACAACTCCTCCAAATATTCAAGATGCAGTCGCTAAAAGAGCAACAACTTGCACCTTCAGTGGCTCAAATGGACATTCTTCAGCTTCCGTTTCAAAGACGTCTTGTTCCACAATTATTCTGTCCGCTCTTGCGGTTCCTTCTGGTGTGACACTTAACCTGGAGAAACTCAATGACGGGACGACCGTGAGTTGCCTCGGCATCCTTCAATTAATGGTCAAAAAACTTACAAACTGTATAGGTTATCTTGGAG
>JBAMDN010001062.1:0-16398 GCA_037074945.1 Tetracladium marchalianum
TAGAACCAACATGCAGGTTGTCACCATCTAATCACCTCCTGTCACAGGGATGAAATCACATGAAGCCCTGTCATTGCGTCGTGGCGTTAGTACCAAGAACCCGGAATATAGCAGAGACTATTACCGGTGCAAGATTGTGTTTGTTCAGGCAGGTTGTATTGTACAATTTGCATAGAAGAAGTGGAGTGAAAGTTTGACAAAAGCATGCGCATCAAGCTAGGCTAACATGGCTTTGGCTAACAACTGTCAGATGGATAGAGCGAAACCCTAATTCCCACAATTGGTATCAGAAAAGAGAAGGCTCTGCTGACGAATTCTGGAACGGCCGCCCAGAAACGATTTTAGTATTCTGTTTTGGTGTCGTGCAACGTCCAACGAGACGATGACCATTTGTTGAAGATTTCAGGATTGAATCATGGCTTCCCTCATGGCTTCCCCTAGGTTTCCCCAGACAAACGCTCGTTGCTTCTCTCATTTGTGATTTCGTGGGACCGTTTTCTGACAATTGCTTCGCGGGCTGAGGCCATCGCCATGGTCCAGCCACTGGCACGGGACAGGTAGGGAAAAGGCAAGGAGAGGATTCTCGGTCTGCCTGGCAGGCTTCTTGGCCCTCTTCGCTTTTCGATCACTACAATGCGAAACTGGCATGGCCATCACAGTATTTGGCACGATGATTTCTCCCGTTAAGCTGTGTGCGTGTTGCTTGGCTGAACACCCCGTACAGTGCGTGCTGCAAAGTGGAGGCTTCTGAGGCAACATGGTAGATATCCTCCCGCAAACCAAACTAGGGGAACATGCTGGCTCTCTCGCCTTCGATCGCGACAACCATCGCCGGGATCTAAACGTCGACGGCGTCTTCTCGACGACTCCTCGTGCATGGCTGGCGCGATGCAGACAACCAAAAGTTTTCGTTTGCCGATCGACCAAACCTCGGGGCTCTAGATACGTGAAGCTGAGTGGGAGACAGGAATGCTGCGCTGGCATTGTGATTGGGCGATCTACAAACCTGAGAAGTGGAAATATTGGGTGAATGCTACCTTTCCAGCTTGTGGAGGACGTTCATTTACAGGGATGCCAACAGGCCTAGGCTATCCCCTGACCTCAGAGGGATACTCACATTATTCTGGCCACTCAAAAAATGCATTTCGATGGAGTAAACTGCAAAGTGAGATCGAGGATTCTCCTTTCCACAAACCCACAGTATAGAGGCGAACTACTATGTCTCGCTTAAACTGAACTAACTGGATCTGTTGACATGTCTCTTCGCGATCGCGGAGTCAAATAAGAGGGCCAAGGTGGGGTCCTACGCTTTACGTCTGTAACGGACTCAACCCTAAATATATGGAGAAGAGCCGAGAGGTGGAATCCGGAGAAAGCCAAATCACTTCGCAAAAAGGACTAGCGCAATTCCGCATATCCTAAATCCTTGGACCGATCGCCCGGATGGGTATGTCGCGATATGTGACGGAATATATGCATAGTGCCTGGTCCCCGTGTCAGAGGCGAATCGGCGACTTGACTGGTACAGAGTATCCCGCATACGTCCAGGGAGTTGAATCTTCTCAGAACATACTTTGCCTCTTCCAACGAACAATGTTCAAGGATCTCAAGGTCCTTCCGCCACTGCACAGGGTACCAACTGAATGGAAAGCCATTAAGAAGCCACCTACGACCCAGCCTGGCACAAATACTAATGGCTGGCCTGCGCTTCTCTTCAATACTCAAGCCTTTACGACAACCTCTCAAAGCCCAATACTGATGTTTATCCCTCCACCGGATCAGCTCGCAGCGGGACTACTCTGCTCTATACGTTACGCCCATCCTCCCCTGCCCGGATACTTTATCGTGGGCTGCATCTCGGGCCAGCCCTTTTGAGCCTGTGTTTCCCCTCCATCATTCCAGCAACGCAACACAAAAGCGTCATTCCTGTTTCCTCCAAAACTTCGTTCCTGATCCATAAAGAGGGCTCTCTCCCGTGTGTGCATCCTCCACTTTTGATCTCATCCAAACCAGCTAGGCCCCCCTGCTGTTCAACCCTGGACGAGTAAATCCTCTTTACACATCCTTGAACAAACCCCATTGCTTGGGCCTCTCGACTTTCACGTTGATATATATCATCAACCTCCCATTTCCAGTCCATTCTTCAATCAACAAGCCTTCGTTACTTTTCCCTGGACTTTCTTGCTGGGCTGGACTCGGTTCGTCAATGTGTCGGCAAACGATCACCGTCACACAGATCACTTCTAGGTGATAATGGATTATATCAATGTCGCACCACCAATGGAACTGGCTGTCGATGCCACTTGGTCTGGAGAAATGGCGCCTTGGACCGATGACTTCGAGGAATTTGTACGACGCCAGACACCACAACACATAAACATTTATGGTCAAGTCCTCCTCACTGCGTCGCCTCGCTATGAACGCCCCATCCGGAGACGTCTAAGACCCGAGGAGTCTTGTGTCAAGTCACACCAAACGTTTAGTATGATCACCATGCCAGCTGGTGAATTAATAGAGAGACGGACCACTCCAGACCTCTCTTCCTCATGTTCCCCAATGTCGCATGTTACATCCGCGACGTCATCCTTCAGCACTCGATGGGGCTCTTCTGACCGAGTGGAAGAAATATTTGAGAACGATGAAGAAAATCATTGGGAAGAAGCAGAGCTTCATCATCACCAAGGCGGGAGCGGAGTGAGACCCAAGCAAGAGCCCCTTGATGAAGCAGATATGGATAACTTGTATGAGGTTAAGGATGCCTTGATGCAAACGCCAAAGACCCAGAACTCTTCGATTCAGGGTTCGATCAAAAGACCACGAGGTCGACCTAGGAAGAATCCAAAACCAGAACCAGAGGCCTTGGCCAAGATCAATAAGCCTCGGTCGAAGACAGGTTGTGGAACATGTAAAAGAAGAAAGAAGAAATGCGATGAAGGGAGACCTTTCTGTAAGTTGTATTCTGGTTCATGGGTGAGCTAAAAAGATTTAATGCTTTCGAATAGGCAATAACTGCAACAAGAACGGATATAATTGCGAAGGCTATCGACCGTTGCAACAATATAAGACAGGCAAAGAGAAGAAGGAAGAAGAAGGTAAGAAGCTTTCCAACCTTCTACCGAGTCTATGCTTATCTAGAATCCTGGATGTATAGAACTATTACAACGAAAGACGCTTGAAGGTAAGATAACCCCATAATCCTTGAGAATGTAGAATCTAAATGTCATGTGCACAGACCTCCAGCGCAAAGCTGCTGAGGAGGAGGAGAATATTGGTCTCCCAGTCCCACTGATAACACTCTTCTTGTGTGTCGAAACTGAAGCCGACAGAATCTTCTTCAAACATTACACGGCTAGGTTGAGCATAATCTACACCGTGGAAGAAGAGATGGAAAGCTCGTTCCGGACGCTGGTCTTACCTGTGGCGCAAAACGACAAAGGTCTCATGCATTCGATCCTTTCCCTCGCGAGCAAACACATCGACTACACATCACCCTACGGACGACAGATTCTTATGGAACACCCCAACCTTGATGTAGTGCAGCTCGAGCAGCGCTCGGAGTTCCACCGCCAACAAGCGTACGCAGAGCTTGGAAGACGACAAGCGAACGACTCGGTCTCGGCAATTCATCTCCAGATGGTCTGTCAAATCCTCGAGACACTGAGTGAGAAGAATCCCACTGGATCGCACAGGTTACATCTTGAGTACTCTCAAAAGTTACCACCAACCGACGACCAAGAGCTGAATAAGTTCCTCGAAGCCTTTTATCGATTCCACATCGTTGCTTATCAAGCTGTCTATCTTCCTCAAACGAACAATTCGTACCAGAAGTTCCAGGAGAACTGGAATCCACTCCACACACTACTACAACGAGATGCGGTACCGTTGCTTGGAGTCTCCGATCCTCTCCTCATAGAAATGTCCAACATCACCAACCTTCGCAACAAGATCCGCGAAAGGTTTCAAAAACATATCGATCCCCCAGTGGACTACGCTGCCCTCGGCGAAGCAGCTGATATCGATGGTCGACTGAGAGAATGGAAGCCCGTCTGGGCTGAAAAAGACCACCGTGACATTGCTGGCGAAGTATATAGACTCATGATGTGTGTATACCTCAAGCGCACCATATTTCCGCCAGATTCACGAGACTGGAAGATCAATGAGCGCATGAGGGACTCTGTCAATGAGTGTCTCAAGTGTATCAGCCATGTCAAGCCTACGGACATACTGCAGACGGTGATGTTGACGCCAACATTCATGGTCGGTTGCGCGGCGTTTGAACCGGAGCAGAGGAAGAAAGTTAGAGCCGCGATTGCTAATGTGAAGTCGTACATGCAGCATAGAAATGCGGATACAGCGATCTTAGTTCTTGAAGAGGTGTGGAGGTTGATGGATTTGAAGGACGAGAGGAGCTGGGATTGGCAGCTTATTGCGCATGAGATGGGAATTGACTTTTTGGCTACGTAAGATAGTTGATTGTTGGAGATGCACATCTGATGCCGAAAGGTTCGCTTGTACGTCTTTTTAACAGATCGGGCCACTTCAAAGATCAAGTCGATTCTGGAAGGCAAAGTCTCCCCAGGAGAACGACATGACTTGGAGTCCATTCAAATCAAGGCATTGAACGATCGGGTGTATGTCGCATCTGCATCCAAGTCCTGCGATTTACTTGCGGTCAAGCGCGACATCTTCATACTCTCTGCCTTGGATCCTTTCCCACTCGGAGTGCAACATGTCTCCTTCTCGACAGAACTTGTTGTGTGTACTTTCATCGCGCTACTGTCTCACGACCTCACACGAAATTTCACTTCAATTCTCTTTTAATTCAAGTAGGAAATATCCTCATGTTACGATTTGATGTAAGGGATATTATTCATGGGCTCGGTGGTTTTTTTGGGGTACGGGTATGGGAATGGGTGTCCTCATATTATCAGACAGATGCATGATGGACTGCTGACGGCCGGTGTTGGCGGGACTGTTGCTTGAATGTATTTTGCGCATATTTTGTTGTTGTAATTGGTTTCGTTTGTATTGATTTACATGCATTTCCAAGATCTTGGTGCGCCGAGAAATGCTGCACTTCGGTTTCAGTTATCATATCTCCGTGAGACCTGCAATTGCTGAAGTTGGAAGACATCGCTACTTCAGCATATTTGCCTCTCCCTTGGACCCTATTCATTCCTTCTTTCCAAGTCTCCCAGACCTCCTGTATCTCCCATGCAATCCAAACAGTTACGATTCAGTATCACACAAACCTTCTTCAGATTCCCGTTGTTCACTAATCAATAACACAATCTCTAATGAATTCTCCTGTATCAAATTTCAGTTCCACAAAAATTCACAGCCCGTACGTACAACCAGCAGTGACGCCTCCTGTACTACCTTCCACCTCCCACCTCCATAAGAGTCCAATAGTCTAGACCCGGGATTTGAACTCTCAACTTCTCAAGCCTCCCAAGAGCGCCTTCAAAGCCAAACATCCCTTTCGGCACGAGGCGTCCAGGGCGATCATACCCCAGGAACCCCAGAAATCCCAGAAACCACATTTTTGCCACATACACATACACCACACTGCACCATCTAATCTCCACCCTCTGCCACTCTCTACGAAATGTACTGTACCATCGATACTACCCAGCGACCACTAATCATAGCCATCAGCCATCAACCATCACCATCGCCAAAGAAAAAAACAAGAAGCGATATCAAATGTGGCGTTTCAAATTGTGAGTGGGAGAAACAGTTGTCGAGGACAAGGGGTGGTGAGTTTTGCCAATCCTCGAATGTCTGCATGTCTGGATGCATGCGGCTGGTTGGGCTGAAAGTGAAGGAAGGGGTTTGGTTTGATGTGCATGATCGAGAGAGATTGTTTGGTTGTGGAAGGGTATTAGGGGGTGCTGAAGCGAGGTTCGGACAAAAAGCAAAATATATACGGGCTCGATGGTGCACCTTGACTTTGACGATTGACCTTGGCCTTGGAAATTGGGTTCCTGGGAAAGAAAGGTCCCGTGATGATTATTTTGGGTATTCCATGGGCGATTGGATGGGTATGGTACAGTATGGGACAGGGGATATATGGTAAAGAAGGAAAGATTTGGAGAAGCATCAGTCTTCGGGAAGGATGCCGATGTGTATGTGGTGGCTGTTTGGTGTTGGTGGCGGCGCATTTCTGGACGAGGGTGGATTACGGAAGAGATCTGGGAATTTTGCGGTAGGTACGGAGTATAGGCTAGGTTGAATTGATGTGAGGGCTGGAGGGGGTAGTTGTGGAGTGGTTTAGGTTGTCTTCACATGATGTAAGTTTGTTTTGGGATCGGTGAGAATTTAGGTACTCGGGATGGGACTTGGTGGATTGGGATTTTCGATGTGACGATACTGTACCGAGTGCTGGGATATAGGAAAGGAGATGCAGTGAACCGGAGTAACGGGAATTGGAAAAGAGAATTGGTAAGAGAGTGGTTTCTAAGAGGACGTCGTGATAAAATAAAAGTACTGGAATAATCTATTGTTGTACTCTCTAGTGTTCAGCGATGGAGACGTTGTCGTCTCCATGCGGAGGCAGTTCACTTTTACCTCACAATTAGATTGTTCAAGCACTCCTTAGGAATCACGACTTAGTGAATTTTTTTAGTTATCGCCGACTTGGGTTTTTTAATAAGTTTGGGATAATGTAAAATTCAAACCAGATTTATACATACGCAACGCTTCATCTTGAAAAAAATAGACCTTAGTTTCCCTAATCTTCAAGAACTAGTCAGGTCTAAATTCCAGACTTGTAAACTATAGATATTCTAACTCTTCTCCACGAAAAACACTGACTCGTACTCAGCACTACCAAAAGAATCCCTCCCAAGCTTGTAATTCTTTCTTCCAAACATTCCTACCCTCACCATATTTCAACTCCTCCACTAAACTAGGTAGTCAAACCTCACACACTAATGCAGAGAATCAAAAATCGTGGCAAAAGCAATCAAGAATAAAACACAAACATTGCTTCTTGAGCGATTTCCTCCCTCCCGTTGCATAATATAAGCGTCATGTCTTTCTTTTGTTTTTTCGGACGTTCTTTTAGAATCGCTCAAATTAATGGACTTACAGCACATGTGTGAGGCTGGGGAGGGAAACGGGATGGTGGCGTTTTCTAATTTACTGTGCGCTGTCTTGCTTTGTTTAATTTAGTTGGGGGAAGGGAAAGAGGTTTAAAGCCAAGGGTTTTTTTTACTGTACTAACTGTTTTAAAGGAACGGGTAGGTAGATTGACATTTGACAGTGACAGCGGGACGGGTCAGCAGCTTATTAGGCGAGAGTTTAAGAACCGAACCCTTGAGCTTGAGTAGATGGTGTTTTGCGGAAGGGAAAAGTAGATTTCCTACGGTATATGCACAGTAGTTCATCCAACCCTCTCCTCCTAATACAGTAACCTTACAGTACAGTGTAAAAAGCCCATCAAATGATACGGTATGGAATAAAGGCAAAAATTTAGGTTCTGACGGCAGGCAGATCGGCGGAACAGGAGGGGTAAAAAACCTGCAATCTGCAATCTGCGTGCAGAAGTACGGTACTGTACAGTACATATCAAATCTGAAAATCGACGGCACATCTAAGCCATAAGCCATTGCTACAGAAAAGTTACGATGCAAGTCCGTACTTGTACATGTACTGTACATTATTGGGGAATGTGCGTAGAAAAGAAATTTTTCAAGTCCGGCTTATCTATCTCTACTTTAGCTGAAACATACATAGGTAGTGTTCTGTATCATGAAACATCTTTTGTGACAAGCGCGAGGAGAAAGTACAGTACTCAGAACGGAGTTTGTGTCTGCTACCGCGGAGATGGAATTTCTCGGGTACCATCTTTTTGTACGGCGAAGAAGTTTCTGGTAGAGTCCTTTTCAGAGGTTGTTAAGAGTGACTAATTTACATATCTTGGTAAACACCGCCAATCCTTATTTTGGCGGGTGAGAAAAGAGAGAAATTTGCGGGTTTCTTTCGCTGATAGAGCTCAGCTCATACTGTACAGTCACGCCGTTCTCTGAGCCTGGTCGCCGAAGTCAATGAGCCATGAGCCCGTGCCCCAAGCCTCTCCCCGATTAGAAAGGTTTTCAACAGCAATAGGTGTTTGATCGTGTTCGGTTTCTCGTGCATCTTGAAAAGAACAGTTCTCTCACCCTCAATTTAGAGAACTCACCCCCCTGGAGCCGTTGAACTCATTTGTCAAACCGTTGAGGCAGCGGTGAAGGCAGCCCAGGCGACAACGAAATACACAGCAGCAGAGTCTAAACCCTTTTGATATAAGATTCCATTGCAGTTGCAGCTACATAACAGGATATATATACTTAAAACATGTATTCACAGGTGAGGAGACGTATTTCAAAGAATATTTAGAAATGATCTGAAGGAGTGGAAGGAAATCTCTTATGTCCATACTGTGACATAAGAATAGAACAACCATTACAGAACCTATTGTTGTCTCACGACCTAGCAGGATTTCTGAACAAGAAAAAGGAAAAAAACCCACTTTTCACACCCTATACTATATGGTGGTACAATAGTTATCGTGGTATCGCAGTGTGGCGAAAGATTTAGAGGTTAAACAACACATGCCAAGAATCTACAATCAATCACTCGCGCAAGAAAATATGAAGAGGGTGCGAAGGACGTACGTAACTTTGCAATTGAAGTAACCTTACTATTTGCCCCTTCTTCAAAAATCCAGAGGCTTCATAGTGTGAGGATCTCTAGTTGTTTGTTTGGGTTAGATGTGAATCTTATTCATGTGTTCTTAAGATATGATTTGGAAACGCACTGATAGTACAAGTGCAGGCTTACAGTAAATTTCATGTCTCTAAAGCTAAATTCCTCGAAGGGCATTTTTTTTGTAACTTTGTTAACAGAAATGGCATTCAGCTCTTGCCGCAGGAGTCATTTCACCAAGTAACTTGAGAGAAATGTCAAAGGAGATCAATTTATAAACAACGCGAAACTAAAAACTCTTGGCATTCTGATTGAAAGAAAAGAAAACTTGGTTGATAAATATTTAGGTACCTCGCTGCCTCTACGAACCTGCCTACTTTAGCAACCGCAAAGAGCGGGATTTGGAGAATGGAAAATAGAAGAGAGGTTCACATATATTGTTTTGTACGAAACGAACGATCGTGCTGATCATAATCCTTTTCATTTTTAGGTATAAAATTTTTAGGTATAAAATTCCTATCCTTTCTGTCATGGCCCATGGGGATTTAAAAATTAAACCACAAACTTTTGACTCTCGAAATTGTTCAAAGATAGGAAAGGACAAGGAAGACGAAACATGGAATAAAACAAGTCATGCGCAGTACTACCGTATTGACTTCAACGAATAATCTAGACTTTTTCCTTTCCAATTTATCAAGTGCCGCTTGATATTCCACCCTCCCGGAATTCCTTCTTTCTACAAACATAACTTTCCTGTGGTTTGACTGGACTGGACTGGACTGAGGCTGAAGTTGATAGGTATTTCGATCTCGTACGAGATCGAAACGTGACACTGGATTTGAATTTGGTTGTGAGAGGCAACCAGAATGACGACATTAATCATCATTTAGAAGTAATTTTCCTTGTTGTACTGTTTTGTACTCATATCATTGTTATAGAAAGCAAGATGTAATACACACCCGATATCATTTCATCCCATCCCACCCCGACGCAACCTATGCATAAAAAGCACCCTTTCCATTCTTCCACCGCTCCTGACTCTAACTTTCAAGTCAAGGTATCACATGAATGATTAATGATCAACTAACCACCAATTTCTATCGACTCACTAGGTACTCAAGTTACATTCTCCCTCAACGCATTCCCCCTTAACGCGTCAATCTCCCTCTGTAACGCGTTTAGATCCGCCAGCACGTCATGAGGATTCAGATTGGGATCCTGAGTGGGCGAGGCGATCTCAACCTGTACATGTGAGAGCGATGACGCCGTTGATCCCCTGCGTGCGCTATCCATGCTCTTACGTGGTATCTCACCACTTAGATGCTGTGATGCACCGGGAGAATTAGCATTGCTGTCTATGCTGGTTCGACCGTGACGGTGAGGTGGCGGAGGGGGTGGAAGCGCAGAGAAGCGCTTGTTTGGTGTGCTGGTAGTAGAAGTGGTTTCGGCATTGATGATGGATGGCGGTCTTCCGGAGCGTGAGAGGCCTCTTGTTGGAGGTGGGGCTGGTAGGAAGGTGTTGGATGGAGATGTGGACGTCGGTGAGGTGACTTGGGTTTGCGAGACATTTCGGAGGGAGGCTGGCCTTCGTGATGGGGGAGGTGGTGGTGCTCGAAAGCTGTCGGAACGAGATCTGCTCGTATCAACGCTTCTGATACTCGCAGAATCCTCTTCTACTCTTGGTGATAATCGTCCCGAGTCGATCCGTGTAAGCTTGGAGTCTGATACTAGCTGACTGTGTCGTCGAGCAAGCGGTGGTGCTGGAGGATTCTTCTTGCGAATAGATGTAGACGGTGATGGTGGATCGGGTGTTTTGCCCGCCGCTTCTCTATCAAATATGGAGGACTCTCGATCGGATTCATGGCTTGAGCGCCTAGGTGCTGGTGGTAGAGGTTTATTGAGGTCGGTCTGAGAACGAGGACTGGAGCTGAAGTATACCTGCGAGGTGATGGAAGTAATAGAGCCGGGTGTAATGGGTGATTGTACGTTGGGAAGAGGAGTATCATCTCGCAATTCAAGCTTGATAAGCTTTCCATGTCTCGAACTTGGTGGTGGGGGTTTCTTTCTCCCGGTGGTCATGGAAGTAAAGTCCGTTCCGACCACCCTTCGATCATCTTCAGGCTCTGATATTTCGTGTGATGTGCGAGGAGATTCCATAGGATGTGTTTCTTGTATGGCATCAAATATTGATTGCCTTGATACTGACGACGCATCCGTGCTGCTTCCGCCATCTCCCAACCCATGAATAACTTGCGCCGGGAGCGCGGTTAGTGGTGCAGGCGTACCCACCTCCGAACTACCGGTCATAAGAAGTCTTTTGAATGCCTCTACATCCATAGATGCTCTGACCGGTGTTGAAACAGTCGTTGGAGATATTCCTGCCCCTTCCCGTCCAGGATGTTCCATGGTCTCTAACGTCTTAGAGAACGGATTGGCCGGAGCTTGTGAGGGTTTCCTGACCACCCTCTCGTCCTCCGAGCTATAGTTTGTACTTTCAAAAGGGTCGTCGTCTCGTGGAATCGGTGTGGGGGGTTTTATTGATATGGAATACGTCTCTTCGCCAATCGTCGAGGCGGAATCGGGGATGGAGGGAGATGGCGGGGGCGGGGACTGGACTCGCACTTTCTTTGCGACTTTCTTTGGAGCTTCATCTTGCTGGAACGAGGTGTATTGTAGGGGTGAGGTGGTTTGTTGGTATGCAACGTGGTTGCTGGCAGGTATGGAGGGGTCAGCATCAGCATTCGCATTAGGTGTTAGAGCTGTCGTCGTCACTGCTGTTGGGCCGGCTTTCCTTCTGAAAGGATTGGAGGAGGAGAGGTCTGTAGCCATCGTGTTGAAATGTGCGGAGGTACATCTGGTGTTGCGTACACCCAGAGATTGTGCTCTATCTCATTCACAATCAGGAGATCTTGTGCGACTGTCTCCAGGTGAGTTGTTTTTCGTGGACCGGAGTCTTCGGTGAGGTGGTGATGAGCATCTTATCAATTCTGGTCTGTGCTCAAAGCAGGGGCAGAGCAACAGAGGGGACAAATGGCGGATGTGGGGTAGCGCTGTTCGGGGGACGATGACCACCCCGATCAGCAGACACCAACTCTTTAGAGTTTGATATCATTTTCTGGAACACAATCCAATAGCATCGTATTCACCAGACGAAAACATATGCCAAGCAGTTCAATATCACCTTCACCGGACGAACCATTTACAAAGCCCAATGAAGAAAGCTTCTACTTGCAGAAATGAAGCTCTTGCAATGGATGAGATACAGCCTGACAACAGACCGAAAGATAGGAGTATTTCAAAATATAAATCGTTTCTTCATTGCGCTCTCCCTGGGTATACTTCCATAACGCCCGCTCCCCCGAAAGCAAAAAGCAAGCCCGGCCCGAGATCTATATCCACCCCTTCCCCTTTCCCCTTTCCCTCCTCCACCGCTACTTCCTCCTCTCACCATCTCCAACCCCCTCACAAGTTAGTCAAAAACGACCCACGTACGACTCCTTCCCGTCCTATATACTTCTGGGCAAACTTGGTGCCAGCAGAAGTTGGGGATGAGAATGAGATATTCTTTTTGGAAAGAACAACACCGGGAACGAAGTGATCTCGGGCAAGATCGACCAACTTCGTCCCAATGCCATTGTGTCGTTGGTCCTTCTTGACCCAAATGCGATCCACCGACATAAATACTGCAAACTTTTTGTCGCAAGCAACCGGTCCCTCGACAAATGGGGAAGCCTCGGCGATTCTCTCGGCTAAGAGAACGCCGACTGGTTCGAGGTTGACATAGTATACAAAGATTTTGTATCGCGGAACCTTGTTGGTGTCGGATTGGTCGTTGGGGTTGGCAATTTCAGACCAAAGTTCTTGTCTGTCAACTTCCAATCCTCCCATGTCCTCGTGAGACTTCGCCAGGGCGTCTTCGGCACAAACGCGCAAATTGAAATTCGTGGTGCGTTCGACAAGGTGAACTTGATGGATTTCGGTGGTCATCTCAAGGCGAGCAGATACATTGATGAGCTTGTCTTCGTCACGACGTGCTTCCCAGATCAAAACTTTTTCGGGAACATTCTTGGATGCCTTGCTAGCTTTCCATTCGCGATGAACCTTTTCATGCTGGGTACGATCGTTTTTATCGGTCTTATTGTACGACATCTTGCAATCTTTGCAGGTTTCGATTGGGTTGACGCCGAGATCAAGCATGGCTTGAACAGTGCCGTATCCAATTTTAGCAGCTTTCTCGGGGATATTGACGGGGCGAGAGTGGTGGATGTGTTTTGTTGTAATGGCATCGCCTTGTGGATTCCGATACTTTTTGAGAGAACGGTCTGCGGGTTCGAGATCGATGAAGGGATTTGGACTAGGCACAGAAATAGCTATGTCCATGCTGCCAGAGATATTGCGGCCGGTACGAGTAGAATCAGTATTGTTGAAGAGATTTGAGCGAACAATAGAACTAGCATCTATCATCGCACCAGGAGGATTTAGATCGGCCCGAGCAGAGATGACCCGGCGAGAACGAGGACCAGCCACATACATTCCATCTTCAGGGGACGAGTCGTTGTCGGTGGGGTGATTTACAAGAGCACGAGAACCAGAGATGACCGTTGCGCCAGAGTAAACTTGCTCAGAAGTAGAATCAACCTCATTCCGTAAGGTTTTCTCACGCTTTTCGCCCTTGCTGACCTTTTTACCCTTTTTGTCTTTGGATAAACCGACGAAGCTGCGAGTCTTCTTAGGGGTTGAACCGCTGGAAGAGGAAGAGCCGCTAGAGATATATTCTATTTGCGCGACATGTTTAGCATGGATTCGCAAGAAAGGCTGACTACTGGTAAACGGGGGAAACTTCCACTGGCTATAAGTGGGCAGAGGCGCACAGATATGCAGGTCTGGAAGATTAACTTACCGTCCGTCTCATTGCTCTCAGGTTCGTCAAAATCGAAAACACGCTCTTCTTCCTTTTTCGACATGTTGGTAATTGGGGCGAGGTTGAGCCTTGCTTTTAATCTTCTCCGCGGTCTGTGTAAAGATTGGGATTGAACTGACAGATCGTTCGTCTGTGCAGGGGATAGAGGCCGTGGCGGAGGCTCGACGGAATCGGAACTCGGTTCTGGGGTAGGCAGTGGAGTGGGAAGAGGTTTGAAGTAATTCTGAATTGAGTCGCGCTTGAATTTCTTCGATAGAGAAGGCTCTTCCAAAAGTGTGAGGTCTGAAATTGAGTCGCGCTTGACATTCGTGGGCAGAGAAGGCTCTTCAACAGGTAGAAGGTCTGACATCGAGTCGCGCTTGAATTTCTTCGGCAGAGAAGAGTTTTCAACAGCTGGAACGTCTGAAACTGATCGTTTCTTGTTGGCAGAAGAACTGTAATTGCCGTTGACACGTCGAGAGTAGGTCTTCAAGGGCGCGATGCTAGTAGATCGAGTCAATGTGGTTGAAGGTGGAGAGAGGAAGGTGAGAAACCTACAGGCGCGAGTTAGGAGGGGTTGCCATGGCGAAAGGCTGCGGCCAATCAAGGCCTTTGAAAAAGAGCGATGATATCGAATTTATCTTTCTGGGTCGAGGAGCTGATGATGTTGAGTCTGGAGGCTGGTGGTGTTGAGTCGAGAATTATTGTTGTCCGGAGAGTTGGGTTGGAGGCTCAAAAAGATATTCTGCCCCACGAGCCGCGAAAAGTCGCGCCAAGCCTGATCTAGAGCGACGCGCGATACCACGTGATGGCCCACCAAAGCTAATCTATTTGGGTTTAGATCCTGCACTTTCAGGTACGGAAGTACGACAAGACTTTCTGTCGATGCTGCAGCTTGCATTTGTTCTCACAAGTTCAATGTGCAGAAGCATGTGAGTGTAATCTTTCGTCTTCATCAACACCTCCAAAGACTTCTCGACAAGCCATACCTACGCTGCTTGTATGAAGTAGTAATAACATTAACCATCTATTTCTAGAACTCCAGAGCTTGCCCAGCTGTTCTTTATTGTACTGTACATATGCTCTCTATACAAACACCACCTTTTGATCATAATACAGATGACATCAAAATTTCGATGTTAGAGGAGTTTACACGGAGCAGACTCATATCAGAGCCTACTTCCTCCGCTTCAAGGTCTTATTCACCATCTCCACCAAACCTTCCTTTGCTTCGCTATCTGGGAACGCCTCAATCGCTGCAATGGCTCGGTTGCCATATTCCTCCGCCAGGGCTCGTGTTTGCTCTAATCCATCACTTTGAAGTACCAATTCCCGAGCCTATATCAGTTAGCTTTCATGCCAACAAATGATTTTTTATTAACATACCCTTGTAACATCCCCTTCCTCGGCAAACTTTCGGCCAACCAAAGCTCCCAGCTCCTTGTTATTTTTCCATGCAAATAGTAATGGCGCAGTCGCGAGACCCAATTCCAAATCTGCACCAGCTGGTTTACCCAACTCCTGCTCTGTAATTGTATAGTCCAACATGTCGTCAACCAGTTGGAATGCCAGGCCGAGATTCTTTCCATAAGAGTAAGCTGCGTTCACAGTAGCACTGTCCGAGCTGCCCAGAAGTGCAGCCGCCCTACAAGACTTCGAGATCAAACTTGCGGACTTGAGATATGTCTTTTGGAGGTAGTAGGTGATTGTGTCTTCAGTCCAAGCTGGGTTCTTCTCATCCGAAGCAGTGTTCTTCAATTGCATGAACTCTCCCTCGACCAGGTTCGCAATGACTGTTGCTAAAAGCTCAGTGACCTCAGCATCCCGTAACCTTGCCAAAGCAACCGAAGCCCGTCCCAAAAGGAAGTCACCAGCCAAGACTGCCATCTTATTTCCAAATTCCAGATTCGCAGATGGGTTTCCTCGCCGCGAGACCGAGTGATCAATAACATCGTCATGGAGAAGAGAAGCAGTGTGAATCAACTCGGTGATTTCGGCAAGTCTGCGTTGCGAAGGTAGGATATCGCTTTCGTTGGCTGGGTATGAGGTGTCGGTATGTGTTAGGGGATTTGTTGTTGGCGAAGAGGGATTGACGTCGGATAGAACCGACAATGGTGAAATAGCATTATTGACGTCCTGAATGCTTTCCTGGCCATTGTATCTTGGGGATTTTGGTCCAATAGCGGTCGCTCGAGACATCAGGAGGACAATCATAGGTCGCACATGCTTTCCCTCGGCTTGGGTGTAGTATTTTGCCACGGGTTCAACTTATGAACTTGCATTCTACATTTCGCTATAGCCAAAAGAGTACTGATAAAACCCAAAATCTGGTCCCATCTTACCTCGTACTTTTACACCGAAAGAAAAAAACACCCACCCTTCCCCTCTCAGACCTCCTATCTCAAAACTCTTCTTTTCGTAGAATCCGCCAAGAACACAGCCTTCAAACTCCGACATTTAGAAAACCCTTGCGCCATTCTTCTCGTCGATGTGCCTGTACCTCGCCTTCTCCTTACGATCCTTCAACACAATGACAACCATGACCAAGAGCAAAGCATCGAATCCCACAATACCAAATGCACCGGTGAAGACGATATCAAGGAAGTTGTTCAGGGAATGGCCGAGGCTCCCGAGTACGAGTGTACGAGTGCAAGGCAGATTCCTGCCCGACGACACGTCATTATTCTGTTATCAAGTCAGCGAAGATAAAGAAAGGGGTCGAAGATGAAGGGATGCGGGTTCGCAACTATACTTGCAAGACACAGGAAGGCGCAGAGAAAATCAATTGAAGTAGGGCATTGAATATT
>JBAMDN010001063.1:0-16060 GCA_037074945.1 Tetracladium marchalianum
GGGAAGTCTTGTTTGACGAGTCTCGATGCTGACGAATGAGAGAAGCCATAGAAAGCCAACCCGTCGGACCGTCACGCATATTTAGCTTCAAATCCTCGGTGAACTGCCACCTGATCTTGCCAAGTTGCGAGAACGAGGAAATCCATGAAACTATGGGGTGGCGACGAAGCGAGGCCGATACCGAGAACTCGGTGAAAGACTTAACTTAACTATAAGGAGGGAAGACTACCTCCTATTTTCCAATTCAATAACCACGTTTCATCCAGCCTCAAGTTCTCCAAAACAAACGATAGGCCAAAAGAAACTCAAGAGATTCACACAACAAAACATCTATAAACCAAAAACACAAAATGTTCACCATCCCCAACCTTCCCATCCCCGTCTCCCGCCTCGACATCGGCACCTTCGTAACCAACGCCTCAGACCCTCTCCAAGAAGAAAAATACAAACCCACCAAAAGCGACACCTCAATCGTCAACATCGAAGTCCTCGCCTACAGCGAAGTTCTCAGCAACACCAAATCGAAGAGCATCCACGCCCTTCTCACAAACTACCTGTCCGCCTCAGCCAGCAGCAGCAGCGACAGTACCACAACTCTCACATCCTGGAAAGCAGCCTCCTATCAACTAGAAGATTCAAATACTTGGTTCCGTAAAGTATGCGCTGATCCTGAAACGCAGAAGTGGTTGGTTGAGCAGATAGGAAGAGATGCGGATGTGTATTTACTCGTTGGGTCGCGAACAATGTTTGATGGGAATGTAGAGGTTGAGAGAAAGCAAGCCGTACATAAAGCTGTGAAGGCGAAAGTGCCGGTTGATAAGATCACTGGACTTCCCTTGGGGTTGGATGCAGGTGGGGGAGCGGCTTCGTCGAGAGAGCAGGGTTCGGCGAGGAAGTTCATGACGCAGGGAGAGAGTATTTGGGCGCTGCAGTATCGAAAGATTAAGTTCAAGTGGTTCTTTAGTAGGAATATTGATCAGGCGTTTCTAGAGGCTGGGGCAAGGTGGAAGATTGTGGGGGAGAGGAGTGATGATGATGAGGAGGAGGATGTTGTGGAGGCTGTGTGGGAGGAGGAGGAGATTACCGAAGATATGGTTGGAGTTTTGGAAGATTCAAAGTAATTTGTGTGCCCGAGTTGATATTGCTTTATATCAATTGGGTGTTGACAACTTTGCAACTGTTTTGTAGTAAGGTCTGACGCAATTCACATCGTTGTTTACTTCTCCACCTTGCTCTTCAGAAAACGAAGGTTATTTCGTTCATCATTTGCCTGTTTCTAGAAATTATTTTCTCTCCATCTGAAGTCCCAAACAATTAAAGAACCCTCATCACAAAGCCTGAAACTCGATCCAAACACAACTCCGTTCCAAAACACCAAGAAAGCCTCTCTCTCCAAACATACAAACCTATCAATATCAAGACATCGGACGAAACGTCCCATCATACATATTCATGTTATACCATCTCCTCAACTTTTCCTGTTTCTCTCCCGGTCTCCAAACGTCCAACTGTTGTCTGCCCCTCTCGAATCTCTTCATGTATGGGATATCACAAGCATCGCAATATGCTCTATCTCGCGGATTCGGGTAAGTGAATTTGCCACATCTCCCATGACACATCTTCATGTCTTGAGGCATCCAGGGAGCGAGGTGGAAGTGGAGCTCGCACTGTTGTTTTGATTAGGGTTCGTCGGTGTACTGTGAGTGGTGGGTGGTGGGGGAGCGAAAGAGGAGAAGAAACGGGGGGAGGAAAGGGGGAGGGAACGTACGTGAGCTGGATTGAATAGTACAGGGAGACAATGTCTGCATCCGCGTATGAGAGATTGTGGGATGGGTAGCAAAGAGTAGGGTGAGCCCGTGTCAAGAGTACAGCCCTTCGGTGGGTTAAGCTTATACATCTTTTTGCTGGCAATGGGTCAGTCCTGCATGAAGCATCTTTCTTGTCGAGTGAAAATGAAAAGTGGTAGCAGGAGGGCGATAGCGTAACTCACTTGGCAAGACTCAGGCAGACCTGGTCAATCTTTTCCATGTTCGCAATGATCATGCGATGCACCTTTTCTGGAAGATTGATGAACACCTTTCCCTCCTCCTTGGACTGCCATTGCTGCTGGGCCGGAAGTGCGATCACTCTAGTCCTTGCCATTTGTGAATCCTTTGATTGAACGAATTGCAATGGAAGGTTTATCCTTGTGGAACGAAGGAAGCGAGAAATGCCTCTGAGAGACTTGAGCAAGGCGTGTCACAAATGTGTGAAAGAAGTGTGCTTGAGGTGTGCTTGAGGTGCGCTTCAAGTGTACTTAAAGTGTGTTGGAATGTGGCTGACTTGTGATGGTTGAAGTGCTGGTCGGTATGGTGTGAAAACCTGGGGGCTCGAGAGGCCGACATTGGAAAATCTGGACATTATTTAAACACAGGCAACGGGTCGCTAAAACACGCTAGCGATGTTTAACTTTCTGTTGATCACGTGGTAATCTACTAACACTATTGTCGCTATATGAACAACTGTCGACCGACAACGCTGCCTAAAGACAAAGACAGGAGAGAAGCGCCAAGAAGCTTTAGAAGGTCAGTTGACTTATATAGAAATTAAAAATGCATAAAATGACAAATCTGCTATGAATAATCTAAATCTGGACGAAGTTTTATGCATACTACTTACGCAGTTTGTTTGATAGTATTTATTTGACAGTGCTACTTTTGAACAAATCAATGTTTTCTCGAATGTGTACTTTCCATCCGAACACTGAAAGAAAAGCCCATCTTCAAGCTGAATCGTGCACATTGTTGTCATATAAATTGCGCATAGGTTTTCCCTGTCGATCAACCCAGTTTACCATTTGCTGTACTCGCTCTCGTCTTACTATGCCCACTTCCTTCTTCGAAGCAATACGTCGTCTCTCGAAAAAGCAATATGTCGAGTATATCACTGGATCAAGTTTCCTCCACGTGAATTCTTTTGTGCCACGAAACTTTGCGAGATGAGAAGCTTTGATCTGGATCGGGGTGTGGTAGAATTGCGCCGAGAGATCCTTCAGAAAGGCCGCTGCCGTGACTCCAGGTTGTCGCAGATGATACATGACTTTGTTCTTGAGCTCTTCGGGTCTATCTAACACGCGAACTTGATCTGTCTCTTGTCCTTCAAGATAGACGTCGGGGATGGGCGTAGGTCTAGACACTTTTCGAGGCATCCTTATTCCTTCACTCTCTCTATCTTGAAAGTATCGTAAAGCGGAGGCATAGGTGTTTGATTTTCTTCCAGCCCATTTTTCAGTCTCGCTCATGAAAGTAGCCATAGATCCTGAGGTGACCCCAAGTCGTTTGGCAAAGGTGGTGTAATTGTATTCTCGGGCATCGATGAGTTTGTTGATTAAGCGGCGAATCTCCGTACAGTCCCGATCAACTATCGTACCTGCTGGCCATTTTTGACGGGGCGCGTTGAAAGGGGATGGGACTTCTGCCACATGCTCACCTGAAAATGTATGATAGGTGTGTTGAATTTGGTGTCTGTGGAGATGATAGATTTCCGATGCTTTAGATATTGAATCCCGAGTGGCGAGCGGTTTAAGCCCAGAGGCGAGTTGATGAAAGAAAGAAATCTTGTTGTTGGTTTTGATGTGTTGGGTTGTGGGCGACTGCACGAGGTTTGGAAACCCTCTCAAACGAAAAGTTGACTTAGACCACGACATTGGGAATTTGGTGTGGTTAAATCTTACCATTGGAGGCAGTGCAGGAGAGTATGGAGCATATTTGAATGATGAAAGTAGGTAGTAAGCTAGGAAACAAAATCAGCTAAATCATTTCGATCGTTGACTAGGAGATGGTTGGATGTAACCTAAGCAAGCCCCCAAGGAGCCAACAAAGGACATAACCAACAAAAAGAAATTGCGACACCCCAAAACATCGAGGAGAGAATCAAAATCAATTCTTTGGTGATAAGTGGGTCTACCCAGCTGCAGGACTGCTTTGTGAAAGGACGATTTCAGGTCTAACAATCTAACATACGATGTTTACGGACGGCGCCTGATTATTTCTCTAGCCACAACTATAGTTTAGTGACATTTGCGGTCGTCTGGAAGACTTTCACCACTCAACCTTGGAGGATTTCGATGATGTTAAATGGCGATATTGAGTATGGAGCGGATGTTCCTGGAATTAAATGTTATACTTGCATTCATACAAGCTCCCTGAGGGTTGATGGAAACCAATACCACCTCTCAACACGTAACTATTCGAACAAAAGCTAATTTTTAAATCGAGTATTTTCTTCCTCTAAACGCCTTGCGATGCCAATGCAAATACCATATTTTACACTTATTTACCCCCCGGAACCGGACTCAAATGGCCATTCTTATCATATCTCGCCTCTATCAAATCATTAGCATACCCCCTCTTCTTATTCAAAAGATAATCACTTACTAAAGAACGTATAACTCAACGTCACCTGCTCAATCCCCTTCATACTCGGATCATTCACAAAATCCGGATCAATATAAAAGAACACCGGCATATCCACCGTCTCACCAGCATTCAACCTCTGCTCCTCAAAGCAAAAGCACTGAATCTTGCTGAAATACGGCGCCACCTGTCCAGGCGTGACACTGTACGTCGCCACGCCAATGATATCCTCCGCACTCTTGTTCGTGGCCGTGTAGAAGGCTAGTGCTGTCTCGCCGGGGAGAACGCGCACTTCGCGTTGTTGAGGTGTGAATTTCCAGGGGAGGACGTCCGACACGGAGCCGTTGAAGGTGATGCGGATTCGTTTGGCGGTGGTGACGGGTTGGAGACGCGAAGAGGGATCTTCGTTTGGATTGCTGCTGCCGCCATGAGAAGGCGCTTTTATGGGTTGGCCTCCCCAGCCTACAGTTTGGCAGAGCTGGAGGGAAAGTCAGCATTCATATATCATTCATGAGGAGGAAGAAGTGGCATGACGGACCATTTTGTAGAATGGAACGGACCCATAACTAAATGCTACCGTTCCGAGAATAATACTGAAAGTGTAGTATAGCGTAGATGTATTCTTTTTCGCAAAAGGAGCGCGCAATTCCTCAAATGTTGGTGCTGCATTTTGACGTGGTTTGGAGGAATTGGAGACCGTTCGATTTATTGAGCGATTGAAGAATGGCGTCTGGGGTTTTGCTTTCGTTGATTTCGCACACGAATTACAGATCCAAGCTCCTGCGTCTTTGGCTGCCAGCCTGGAGGAAGCTCGTGGTAATTGATTCATTATGTGCTGTGGTTATTCCCTTCACAACATGTAGCTGTCACCGGAGCTCCAGAATGTTGCCAAAATCCAATGGCTCGGAAGATTGTTCTTCCAGCCGAATGCACCCTTTTCTCGTCCGACTTTCCCCTCCAAGCTCCTTCACCCTTCTCTTACAAATTCTGCACATCAAACACCGAGAAGTTCAAATCCCAGGACACAATGTTGGATCTGCTCCTCTCTCTTTCCGAACAATATCCGGCTTCCTAACTACCGACACATCATGCCACAATGAGTCCTCACTCATGCAGTGCCAATTGATGACAACTCCTCCAGCAAAAATCCGCAAATGTGGAATGTCCATGACATCACGATCCCTCTTCAATTTATATACTCTACGCGTACACTAGCTAGGATAGGTACATAGAAGTCCAGCGACATTCTAGACACCCTCTCATTATTAATTCCTCTCTTTTTCTTTGTTTTTCTTCTCAAATTCCACAGGTATATAATCCACAAACCAACTCTCCTCATGTCCCTAACACGTCCCCTTAACAAAGCAACATCTTCACTGCTGCGAACACAACAACCACTACCAAGGACTTCAATCATCTCTACATACAAAATATTCACCCGCAAAATGTCTAATATCAAACCCAACACCTCACCCCCAGCCCACTCAATGGTCTACTTCCCCTCCATAACCACCACCCTCCCCAACACCTCCCCCTACTTCCGCAAAGTCCTCTTCACTGGCCTCTACAGCCAGGTCGTCCTCATGACCATCCCCCCCGGTGGCGACATCGGCGACGAAGTTCACACCGTCGACCAAGCACTAACATTCACATCCGGCACCGGTCGCGCCACCATCAACGGCGTCGATCAAGAGGTTAAAGCCGGTGATATGATGGTCGTGCCTGCTGGGACGCAACATCAGTTTGTCAATACGGGGAAGGAGGGGGAGGAGTTGTGTTTGTATACGATTTATTCGAGGGCGGAGCATAGGGCGGATACGGTGCATAGGACAAAAGAGGAGGGGGATAGGGAGGAGGAGGTGGGGAGGGATGAGCCGCCTGCTTGGGCGACGAGGTCAAAGGAACAGAATGAGGAGGAGGGTTTAGTAAGGTTGAGTGGGAAGTATTGAGACTGCTTTTGACAGGGTGAAACTGTTGAGGGGCGGATTTCAAGTTGTATGTGGAAGCTTTGACATTATGGTGAAGCATACCGTCTTTCGATGCCTTTGGTAATGCAGGATATCATTGTATCAACACTACCTATTGACTAATACCTCGTCTTATAATTTAAGAGTACCACAAACCTACGTGTTCTACTTGTTCTTAATATTAGCAACCAAGTGCTGTTGGATGTTCGCCAACGCGCAGCACTCTCTCTTCTGGCACGCGAGGTAGGTGCAGCGCACAAGATACTTTATTACAAGCAAGTGCTTTGGCACTAACAGGTACGAGTACTAGCGATACACAACTATCAACGGTTCGTACCTAGCAGGTAATACCAAAAAACACACAACATTGCCGCGTAACGACAACGCTCCTCGCTTAAAATCAGGTAGGTAATATTGGATTGGATCCGTCTCCTTGTCGCTTCAAATTTACCTGCTAGGTTCCGAGTGAGCAGCTACATTCACAAATCTAAAATGAACGACATCTGTTGTAGATTGCTAAGATGAAATTTCATGAATTCATTGAGGTTTGCCCTCTTATCTTATATATGTAAGATGATATATACTTTAAATTTCCTCCTCCCTCATGCCATGATGATTCTTCAGAGACTCGATCCCATGATTGAATGAATTAAATGCTCAAAACCCAACACCTTCGCTTGCTTCGCTTCCTAATAATCCCAATTCCATCCTTAATTCCAATTTCCAGTCCTTTGTTTTTTTACAATTCAATCGTATGCCAATCATCCGCCTTCTTCATAAACGAACTACTCGACGGCCAAATCGGCTCCGACTGCGCTGACGTGACGGATGAACCATCCTCACTGCTGTCGGTCATTGTTTCTGACCTCACCGTCATATCCTCCTCATCTTCAGCGATGCTAGGTTGATATCGTCCTCCCTCGTCTTCCGATCCATCTGTCGACACTGAAACGCCTCGTCGTATCGCTGTGATGGGTGTATCTTGTATCCGCAATGCGGTCAACGGAGTCTTGGCCGGGTTTGAAGTACTACTGCTCCCTTCTTCGTCACGATCGGTGCCCAGAGTCCATTCCCACTTGCGTTTCTTATCCTTGCGCTTTCGCTTCCTCGTTTGCGGTGTATCTAGATCTGAATCCGCCATTCTTCTCCGCATTTCTTCGAATGGACCGGGGGTTTGTCCGCCATCTCTTGTTTCGTCACCGCAGTAGGCCATGGTTGTGTCGAGGCTACTGAGAATGTTGCCTTCGGGGTCGATGGCGGAGTGAGGAGAGTCTTCAGAGAGGAGGTCGATGTGTGATTTGACGTATTTATTGGTGGTGATTGTTTGGGTGAGGGGGTTGTTGTATTCTACTTTTTTGGCGACGCGGCTGGCTATTCTTGCCGAGACGCGGCTGGGGGTTGCGGGTGTTACGCAGGTGAGAGGTGGTAGTGGTGAGTTGCGGAGGATGCTGTGGAGCGCTCGTGGGTGGGTATATGGTGCGGCTTGACTACCAATTGTGACTCGCCGACGAGTTGCTCGTGGTGTGGTGGGAGTCGCTGCGTTGCTTGGTGTGAATGTAAATATGCGAAGTTGAGGTTGTTCTGAAGATCCAGCTGACTGAGGAGGTGTGAAATTAAAGGAGTTTGCTGGCGCAGTAGCAATGGCTAAAGGATGTGCGGAAGTTGGTGAGAGACACAAACTCGGAAAGGCTGAGGATGGTGTATCGGGATATGTGATCGAGAAAGGACCTGGTGTTTGAGTACGTTGTGATGGCTGTACATATCCATCCTTGTGTGAACCAAAATTTGAAGTTTCGAGTCGCAATGAACCTCGTAGGGCTGGTTTAGAGTTCAGAGCTACCGGTGGCATCGGCGTCCTCGGAGAAGCATTTCCAATAGCCACAGCATAGGCATTCGAGAGTGTATTGAAAGCTGTAGGTGAGGTTGGATCAATATCTGCCTTGGAGGCTGTTGATGACTTCCCCAAGGTTTGTGCAGCAGCTGGTGCCTTGATCTGAAGTGACAGCCTCGGCCGTTTTGGAGGAGACGAGCTTGGAACCTGGAGAGACATCGTTGCTGTACTTTGTGTGCGGGCAGGAACGAGCATCGCAGACGTAGTCGGTATATTCATTGGGAAGGTCAGTATAGAAGGGTTGTGCAGGCACAAGCGAGGGATATAGCAATGGGTAGTCCGAATACGAAGAGCCGCCAAATGCTGTGGGCAGACTTCAATGTAAATTGACTGTAGACTCGTGCGAGGGTGAAAGAAAAGCGACCCCAAGGCGAGTTATGTATGAGGGGGAGAGACTTCTATGTGCGCGGTAATTCAAAGAGTGCCACCAACAGCCTTGCGGGGAACGAAGCGAGTGGAAATAGTAAAATGCAGGTGACAAGAGATATGCGAGAGAAAGAAACACTTTAAGCGCGAGATGAAGGCTAGATGCGAGGGAGAGACAACTTTGCCGTGGGGAAGAGGAGACTTTAAGAGAAGGGTCGTTCTTGGTTGGGTGCGTGGAGGGGAACTATCCAGACCACGCCGTTTCGTTGGTTCTTGAAGCGCTCAGTCTGCAAATGCATGGCTTCAGTCACACATCACAACCCCTTTGCGGAAAAGCGCGAGCTGATTGCACCTCCGACTCGAGCTGACGGGGATCAAGGGAGACGAGGGAGAGTGGAGGATGGGCGCGGATGAGGAGGCGGCTGTTGAGGGTGCGGTGGAGTTGTGGTGGAGTCGAGGGATCGTCTAGAAGCCCCGATGTTACTTAGGATGTCAGTCGCCAATTGACTCGTCACCCCAGCGCCACATCCAAATATACCGCCCAATGGATACGACCCTATTTTGAGCGCGCTAATTAATGCTGGCACTTGTCCATGTCTTGTTCCATGTGCGGCCTAGGTCGGCGTCCCCATCAATCCCCCTTGTTATCACCATCTGCGGCGTCAAATCCATCGATTGATCAGTCGGTTGCGTTGAACCTGAGTCAAACTCCGCGCCGCCTGCAGATGGGTTGGCTGTCGGTGCAGCGGTTTGGGCCACTTAGGGGTGACCGTCAACAACCGCAGTCGCACGATGGACCAACTGTTTGCGTGCACTGGAGATGGAGGTGTGAAGAAATGTGTGCTCGAGGCAAGCCGAGTCTTGGAGAGGTATGCACGTAGAAGATGAGTGAGCGAGAGAAGCAATATGTGTTGTGATGAGGTAGAGACGCAGAGAGAAAGAGTTGTGCTTGTTCATGTGTGCTCCTCCCGCGTCCAACCATAGGCGGCCGCGATTGGCGCCTCTCGCGCTTGATTTTGGTGGGAAAAGACGCCCTTAAGCGACGTCGACTAGCATTCCATATCGATGTGATGGATCCCCGATAACCACGCAAGCTACTCGTCACAACTCATCGCCATATTCGGTACGGTTACAGTATTTCCGAAATCCGACGTGAGATCTGTTCCTATCAACGCGAGGCCGACATTTCAAGACACTTTTGTGCAATACTTGCATTCAGCAGAGTGAATTGGCAGCGTGTGACCAACGTCGGGCTCCCAAAAACGCAACTAGGATGAGTCCAATCGACCGTGCAAGACATTTGAGCTCTCTCCAACAAACGACATGGCAAGAAGCCACGAGAGAATCATCCTTCATTTCGTAAGTCAGCATCTAGGCTCTTTCGAGTCACGCATGCTTCATTTGCCCATCCCTGAACAATCGGAATCTACCGAGGTTCCTCCCGGGATTGGTGTTGGGAATGAGAAAACACAATCTAATTAACATCAACCAGGATTACGACTGTTTCTACGCCTCAGTATTCGAACAAGAAAATCCAGCCTTGAAAGCATTGCCTTTGGTGAGCCTCCCGCAACACATCTCCGTATGCTTTTTTTAAGCCTCACGCTGACTCCGCATCTCAGGCTGTGCAACAGGTAAGGATCAATATCCATCCTAGCAAATACCCCTTTCTCTTTTTTTCCAAATCCACCAACCTAGAATTCCATTCTTCACATACTAAGAATAATCAAACAGAAACAAATAATCGTAACATGCAACTATGAAGCGCGCCGCCGGGGTCTTAAAAAACTCCAACTAATCAACGAAGCGCGCACCCTCGTGCCCGACGTAGTGATCGTCCTAGGCGAAGACCTAACTCGCTTCCGCGATGCATCCAAAACGCTCTGTAAATTTCTCGAGTCCTTCACCTGGAGCGGCAAGGTCGAAAGACTCGGCTTCGACGAAGTATTCTTGGATGCGACGGATATAGTTGCTTTCAACAAGAGCTTGTTGAATCACTATGATCTGGCGAATTCCTTCTTCCAGCTCAAGGCTGATGATCCCACTGTGGGATTTGCGTTTGACGCCACGAGAATTGCGGGACATACGATGCCATCTTCTGAACTTGATCCGTCTTTGTCGTTGCTGCCAGTAGTGCGGTCCACTGATGGTAACGATGGTGATGTGACGCAGGATTTACTGACTCGTTTGTTGCTTGGATCGCATTTGGCTCATCATTTGAGGCTGAGTTTAGAAGAGCAAAAGGGATATACCTCCACGGTAGGTGTATCAACCAACAAACTCCTCAGTAAGCTCGTGGGTAATCTCCACAAGCCTAAAGGACAGACGATTCTAATCCCACCTTATCGCACCATTGGGAATATCGAATCAAATATAACTTCTTTCATCGATAGCCACGACATCGGCAAGATCCCAGGAATAGGATTCAAAATGGCACAGCGGATTAGGAATCACGTCCTCTCGCGCCCTGCCGAATTCGAAATGGGTCTGATCTACGGAGGAACATTAGAATCCGTATCCGTCGGCGACGTTCGTCGCTTCCCAGGAATGGGTCCTACACTCCTCGAGAGTGTTCTCGGAGTTCCGGGGTCAGAGAGGGGAATTGGTGGGAAGATATGGAATCTCTTGAACGGGATCGATGGTACCGAAGTGCAGCAGGCAAGGAGAGTTCCAACACAAATCAGCATCGAGGATTCATATTACCGATTAGTCACTATGGCTGAAGTGCTGAAGGAGTTGAAGGTTCTCGCTACCAGTTTGATCAAGCGTATGCACACCGATTTGCTAGAAGACGACGACAACAATGGCAATGACGCCGATGGCACTACCTCCTCCTCCTCCCCCAAGCGCTGGATCGCGCGCCCCAGAACAATCCGTCTCTCCACACGACCACGACCACCACTCAACAACGACGGCACTCGCACTCGAACATTCAATCGCATTTCTAAATCTGCGCCACTCCCAGGATTTGTATTTAGTCTCAAAGAAAGCATCGAAATCCTCGTCGAGAAACTCGTTCAGCAGACATTAACGCCGATGTTTCGACAACTTCATCCTCAACCCTCCGAATGGAATCTGAGTCTAGTGAATGTTTGTGTGACTAACATGGTCGAGTCAGCTACGGAAGACGGGAAGGGGAATGGGAGAGATATCGGGAGGATGTTTAGGAGACAGGAGGATATTTTAAAAGAGTGGAAGGTTGAGGATAGGGACGTACCTCCTGATTCTCTCATCATCAAAGAACAGGAGGTCGGACGGTGTGAACTACCGGAGAAGGATATTGCTGTTGTTGATGTTGATGGTCCGCGAGATCTCGCACCTCATGAACCAAGTGCTGGCTTTGAGGATCATGATATCGCCATGGAAGGATCAGAGAACAATTTACCACTCACGCAAGCTTCCGTCGTTGAGGACGCCGAGGATGCGGGATTATGGGATGATGATGATGGAGATGATGAGGAAAGTTGGGAGAGATGTCACGATTGTGGTGCGGTGATGCCGGCGTTTGCCATGGCTGCTCATGAGAGATATCATAGTGCAGTTGGGTACTGATTGGTGATACCTTTCCTCCTCCAATCTAAAGAAGAAAAAGGAATAGAAAAAAACACAATCTAAAAATTACAAATTCTAAGTTTCGATTCGCGTAGATATTCCCCACTTGTTGTTGATTGAGGGTTGGTGTGCTTCATGCTTGGGTGCTCTCGCGTGTGGTGGAGAGAAACTGCGCTACTTAATTACTTGGGGCAGAGAATCAAAACAAAGGATTGGAATTTGGAAAGAGGCATGCATCCACGCGACTGCCTGCCGTGGTTCGTGAAAATAATGATGAAAATAGAGAGGCAGGTAAATAAGAAATCAATGAATGACATACTTTACACCTCCCCTTTCACAACTATCCCTCTAAACCTCCACAGCCCGCAAAACAAAGCCATCAATATAGATAAATCCTATCTCCCAAATATTACCCATAGAACAAACTGCCAAAATAGGACTAAAAAATTGGTCAGGCTCGGATTCGAACCGAGGATTTTGTTCAATTACAACCTTCCCCAAGGGGTGTGACACATCTAGTCTAGAGGGGTCTATCCAAGATTATGACTAGTTTACAATGGAAGAATGATCTTTGACTGAACAGGTCTTAGACCACTTGACCACCCGACCGTTGGTTGTTGTTTGTTAGAGGCAGCCGGCGTATTTGAGGTTATACCTACTGCTTGGCAGATAGGTACTGAGTAGAGAAGATATATGCTAGCCGAAGCGCTGGGGGTTGGTGATTGGTGGGATGGAGGACGGTGGCAGTGATGGTCGCCGTGATGGTGATGGGATAGAAGGTGAGTGGTTGGGATGTTTGGCGTCGTGGTTCTGTCGCTGGATTTTGGGGGTTTTGTTTACGCTTCGGTCTTGTTAGCGTCTTTGTGGTTGTCGACTTCTTCGTTGAATTTTTGAGATTGCTTCTCTTCTCGGCAAATGTGATGCGCTTTTGACTGTTCTCTTCGCCACTTTTGGTTTCTTTCATTCTAAACAACGTAGGCCTAGTTCCATCATTTCACATCTCTCGCGCTGCAAGAACCGTGTCAACAAGCCGCTCGTCCACATATTTTATCTCTCTCGTATGCTTCAAGAATACATGCGTGTATTTGATCCACTGATCCTTGAATAGGATCTCGGGAATTTGGACCACCCGTTTTCGATATTACGATTCCTGTAGCCACCTTTCCGCAAGCGTGCTCAAAAGTTTGCAGGTTGCAGAACTCACTGAGGAGTAGGTTTATTTGATCGCTGTCGTTTTGTTGAAATTGCATTGGGCAATTTGGCAGACCTCCGTAAGACGTCCGATAGAAAAATGCCAAGTGGCTGATTTAGGACTTAAAGTTGGAGGGTTTCTGCTTCGCTGTGGGGTGCGACCGCAACCGTTGCCCGCTTGGCCAAAGCCGACGTAGAGAATATCGATGGCAAAGTTGAACCATAATTGTGGATATCCACCTTGCATTTGGAATGGGTTTTTATATGAAGAGCTCATGACCTCGAGAGTTTCTTTACATACGAATGTGATGGGAGCTAGTGGGGAAAGCCGGAAGCTGAAATAAATACTTGTTGATCGTCTTCGGAAGTGTCATAATCTATAGAGGGAGGTGAAAAGTCTAGGCTCAGAGGATACGGATCTCTGTGGTATGGATGTCAATATATATCGCGACCGAGGAAGTATTGCTCTCTATACAGATGGCATCGTTCGAGATAGACGATTCGTGGAGCGAACCAGGCCTCCCAAATTTGGAGCTAAATTTGTGAGAGCCTTTTAGCAGGTGTAGCTTGTGTAGTGACGAAAAGAACTTTGGGAGAGTAGCAACTTCCTCTCGAGTCTGGTATTAAGGAGTATCTCGGTATGGAGATGAACTTTACCTTTCGGAAGATGCAGAACGAAGGGAAAGGGGCTGTCGTCGATATGAACGCAGATTTTCTGAAACTCAGAACAATACCTGTGGCAGACTTGTTCTCAATTCTAATTCACTTTCTACGGGACGGCCTCATAACTTGAATGTATGGCTGTGAACATATTTCATGAGCCAATAGGTAGGTCGGCAAGGGTTTGGATCCGACTGCCACGTGCGTTGTCATCATGTGCATTCCTCTAGCACAACTCTTCTTTTCATTATTCCTTCCAGACATGGAAGGTGCTCTGAAATAATTAGTGGCGCTGTACTGATTGAAGAGTCAGGAAATGCATGAAGATTTGTTTGTCTCGAAACCACCCGATGAGATCCTGAACATTCGTGTTCGACATTGGAAATTGCCCCATACCGGAAACTACCACTTGGATCCAACAAGCCATGAATGTCATCAACTGTGGTTAAACTTTAGAGATGCATATGTACATCAAAGAGATTTCCCCTCTGAGTTTCCATTGTCAGTTGTTATTTCATATACATGTGGGTGCGGGTCACCTACATCAAAGGATGCAGTACAACGCATGCAGAGTGTGAACATTCAGAACAGTCAACTTCAGACCCCATTGGGATGAGGTGTTAAGCCACACAAAGCATAATTTCATCATGACACATCATTTCACTCGGGAGCCTGGTTCAGACCAGAAGCATCTAGCCAGGTTTTTACGAGCATGGCGCCGCATTTGAGATCGGTGTTTAGACACATTAGCAGCATCCGACAATCGAGATACATTGATGTGGTAGGCATCACCCAAGAAGAAGATTACCAGTCAACGCCCATTTAAGTTGCCACAGAATGCAAGGACTATTACAGTAGGATATATCAGCATTTTCTTGTTATTTTATACGGACCACGCCCGTAGCATAGGGTGATGAGAGTGAAACCGGTGTAGTATATATAGAAAGGTAGTAGGAGATGATTGATCACATCCGGACGATTTTGCAAACGGAACCGCCCGAGGATGAATTTTCCGATGAGAAACAGCAGGACTAAGATTTAGCCACCGCGGTCATGTAGTTTTGCATGTCCGTAGTCATGCAAGACGTGAGCAAGATCACAGGGCGCTTCCCGTCGGGTTGTGAGCACTGAAGACGAAGGACGACGAGATGGAAGAGGATGAAGCTTGTCAGACAGGTATGATGTTTGTGAGGTCCAGGCAAGGACGTGGCACTGACACAAAAAGCGGGTCTTGGTGTCGGCTTGCCTTACTGACTTTCAGGGCCCAGTCAAGCTTCCTCTAAGCGGGCAACATAAAGACTCTCGATTCTTGTTCCCCCGATCCGCTCATTCTCAATCAGAAGATTGGCAAGCCTTCGCCAGCTAAATTATCCGAGATGAACCTCAATTACACCAAAACAAGCTTTGGGGAAGGGAACGGGGTGGCAATAGTGGAATTCAACCGCCCCAAGCTACGAAATGCTTTCAATCAAGCAATGATTGACGAGATCGTGAAGCTCCTCGCACTTCTTGACCAAAAAGATGATGTTCGAGCGGTGATTCTGACTGGCTCGCCAGAGGGCCCATTTTGCGGTATGAATACTTTATCCATTGAAACCCTAAATAAATCAAAAAAGCTGACTTCGGTATTTAGCTGGGATGGACCTTAACGAACTGGTCAAGCTGTCGACGGCTGAAGCACAAAGTCGAGAATTTCTGAAAGATCTCACAGACTCATTGGCCATATTCTCAAAGCCTCTAATCGCGGCAGTTATAGGATTTGCGGTAAGTTTTCTCTCCCACAGAATGAAGCATCGTTAGCTGACGAGGACGTGCTGTAGCTGGGCGGCGGGTTTGAAATCGCACTGGCAGTGAGTAACAACCCGAGGATATTTGAAGTTAAAGTTGATGTAGCGTCACCCGTAGTGCGATATGATTTTTGCAGCCGAGGATGCGACATTCGGGCTTCCAGAAATCAAGATTGGAACCATACCCGGCGCAGGGGGGACGCAGAGATTGACGCAAGCCTTAGGGAAACATAAAGTGAGTTCTGAAATTCC